>JAUBOD010000244.1:3786770-3830512 GCA_032353885.1 Nothura maculosa | reverse complement strand
AAAAAAAGGTGGTAGAAAAGGTAGGAAAAAAAGGTGGTAGAAAAGGTAGGAAAAAAAGGTGGTAGAAAAGGTAGGAAAAAAAGGTGGTAGAAAAGGTAGGAACATTTCATCTTCTGAAATACAAAAAGAGGGGAAGCCACCACTGTGCATAAGAGGAAGTTCGGAGCCAAACAAAAACCGAGATTTAAGATTCAGGATAGTAAGAGTCAGCACTAGCTGAAGGTCCAGTGCTTCCAGAAAAGTGAAAAAGCTGCAGTTACCGGGCACAGCTGACACTGGACCACAAATAACATTCATAACTTTTCTGGGAAAGTCTTGCCCATGACTAAACCAGAGATGCTCCACGATGCCTCCTCAGAGCCTTCTGCCCAAGACAAGCCCACTCGCCTCTCTAATAGGAGCTGCAGCTGAAACAATGAAGTTAGGATGACACATAAGAAACGATGGAAGTGAAGTTGCCTCCAGATAATGAATGTAGCTGATCACAGATCCTCCTGCTTTGTGCCTGCAAACTCCAAGGAGCCAAGGACAACTCCAAGGCACTCAGTGCCTTATGCCCTTTGGTTGGGGCTGATGGAGACACCTGCCCCACAGCCACGAGAGCCTCAAACGCAGCACAGGCCAAGCACCTTGTTCTCAGGTGTGTTTTCCCCACGTTGCACCCTACGGAGGCAGCCTCACCAACAGCAATCCCGACCACAAGCTGAAAGATCCCCGGGGCGCGCTCCAGCCCCACACAGATACCACAGTATCTGTATCTGGCATACTACCGTCTGCCAGAGCGCAGCCTTGGCCTGCAAGGCATCATCTCCTCAGGGAGGTTTTCTTGGTCATTTGTTTTGCATTAAGCGGCCTCGCAGGCAGCAGTATTTTGGCTATGTGAAGTGCACTTGTGACAAGCAGGAGCCAAGCGCTGCATTTTCCCACTGCAAGATAAGCAGGAGTTTATCTTGGTTCTGTGCAAACACTTTCTCACACGAGAGCAGCTACCACAAATACCACATAATTGTGGACATATGAGAATTTCTTCTTCCAATAACCATCTTTCCCAGCACTTCCTGTGAATTCTTAAGATTTTCTCTCCAGAGTAACTTTCACACAGATCTTATTTTCTCCCTAGAAGCAGCTTGCCAATTAACTTAAAGTCATGGGCAGAAATCAATGGTTTTCCAGTCAGATTCCATTCCATATTTAACTTCTAGAGACTATCCAAACAAAAACAAACTGTTTTCAGTTATTTCTCACAGCTGATTAGCAAATGGGACCCACCAAAAAGTTTTTCAGTTTCTGCTGGCAAGCTCTTTAACCATTTGTTAATGGTTATATTTCTACTACTTACTATTACTACTCTATTCTACTACTTTTACCAGTGAGAATCATATTCCTAATATACCTCTTATCTGTGAACTGTTTTCTATTAACTCTTTGCAATTCAATTATAAAGAGAACTTTAATATTTGCCACAGGGTTTTAAAGAAGCCCCTTTGATCCTCAGTTTGAGAGTCTCCAGCAGAAAGAACCTGCAGAAAGCAGCAGCTAGACAACACAGTTTCCCTTGTTCCTTCCTGTCACCTGTGGAGGGTGACAACCCTTACGCTCATTCCCCAGGGCGGCATCAGCTGACACGGAGATCTCCAGGCTCCAGGGAAGCTGCAGTTCCAGAAGTGTAGCCTGATGCCCAGGCACCACTGCGAGCACCAAATGCTGACCTACAACATCTACACTTATGCTTGCTAAGATTTCTGTTATTTGGTTATTTTGTCAAGCCACCTCCTCAGTCCAAAAGCAAAGATGCTGGAGAATGAGCATTAATATCTTTAAGGGAGGGTAAAAGGTGAGCAAGATATATTCACGTACATTTGTTTTGCATATTTTTGAGAGTTATCCAACTTTACTTTTGCAAAGCAATTTCCCCACTTTCAGCACGAAACAAATTTGATTTCAAAAATTTTAAATCAGAAGAGCTGGTTTGCAGGGGCTATTTGCACCATTTATTTATCAAAAATAACTAGAAAACATTTTTAAAACATCTTCCCAAACTGTACAAATAGCAATGTGACATGGGCTGTCTGTTTTACTTATAGTACTTTACTGTTTCATATTCTGAGCAAACAGAGAGGCTATTTTCCCCAGGGGTTCAGGAGGGCATACTATTTCATTTCTTCAGAAAATTGTTTCTCTGGATTTCAATCTTTTTAGCCAGATATGACAAAATACAATATCAAGAACACTTATGCTTTTTATCAGCTCTATTTTCAAAGCATAAGTAATAGATCAGTATACACTTAAGTCAGGTGACCGAGTCTTATTTCAGAAATCAGATAAGCATTTTACAATTTTTTAAAGGACACTGTTCATTTTCACAACAGTATCATTATGCCTTTAAAATGCTTTCAAAAGACCAATTTATAAGCACAGAGTGATTCTGAAGATGTTTCACTAGTGTTAATAATACCTTACTCAGGTGGCATTCAATTTTCTGAATCCTTGGGTTAATGAGGCAAATAAATCAAAATTAAATAGGCCTTGGAAAAAAATCAAACAAAATTGCATCCATCACATTATATATCCTGAGACTCTTTCAGTACCATTCACGATGGCTAACAATATTCTAGCTTGCAGAATCATTACACTTATTCAGAATGTACCTTGAATGAATTCTTAAAGCAATCAATATTTTAAAAATCAAATCGATCACACATCCATTGCTGGGTGAACATTACATCTTATTATATTACCTCAGTAGTTTTCACAATCAGATGCACAGAGTCTTAGCCAAGTAACTCCCATTAAGTATCCCTAAATTTCAACTGCCCATCAGTTGTTCAGTCATCTCACAATCTTCTTCCAAAAGGATTTCACAACACTAAGCTTTAAGTCTTGAAATAAATAAATACATTCTGCATCCAGGCTGTCATTCACTGTCTCTTTCAAAAAGCCTCAACTGTGCCAAGCTGCAGCCAAATAGATCAAACAAGCAGAAATGCTGGTGTTCTTGGAAACAAATTCTACTAATATTGTTATAGCAGAAACAGTGAGAAATACTACATTCACTCCCTTCCCTAAAATATGGAAGAAAAAAGTATTTTCCAGATACTGTAAGAGAGATTCTACTACTGTTAGGGAATAGCAAAATTGTCTGCTCTTTAAAAATGGTTAATATTATATACTACTATTTAGAGGGAAGAACTGAAGATGTCAGAGTTCTTATAAGAGGTAATAAATTCACTGTGGGCAAACGATTATCAACACATCCTCCCTTGCAATGATACCCCAGTTGCCAATGTTTTGCCATTTTTATGTAAAGTACAAATGTACCAATGTCCGCTCAGCTACCTTCAGGCACAATTTCATTCTTTAAGTAACTGTTCTACAAAAATAGAGCTTTAACAGGAGAGCAGATTTCGGCATTGAAAACTTGCAACCACACTTGTTTGCTATGACACGAGCACACACAGCACCTTGCTTTGAAAGCAGTTTTGGTTTTCAACGCTTTTTCAGCTCAGGGTTTCCACATACAGATTACTTACATTTTTAACAGAAAATTTTGTGCAGCGAAGTTATTTCTTTCAAAATAAACTAATACTTTTAACATATAAAATAAATGAAAGAATATCCAAAACACGGAGATTTCATTTTGAAGTAGAGTTCCCCTTACACAGCACCAGATCAAAGTGACAAGACACAGCACAGAAACACTTTTCCAGAGTTCCCCCGCACAGACCTTCCTTGCGCCTATGCAGAAAAGTTTGTATGAGCAGGACTTTGACTGGGCCTAATTTTAGTAATGATCTACTACACTTTCCCTCACAAAGCAGGGAATAAGATTACAATTTGTTGCTGGAAAGCATCAGAAAATCTGTAAGCAAAGGTTTCCATTTTGAAGCTTTTGGTAGTAAAGATTTCAGGTTTATGATCAATTAATGGCCAATGTGTATTTATGGGAAGCAATCATCCCCAAAGCTGGTGGTTAGAAAAATAAAATTACCCTAGGAAAAAAAAATGTACTCTTGTCTGAGCTTAAAAATCTCCTATTTCAAAAGATCTCGATTTCACCTCTACACAGAAAAAAAGAAACATTTCTCCTATCTCCTGAATTACAAATTACAATCTTCACTGAGGAAAAATGCCAATTCATAAGCATTCTAGCAAGCCAACATGCTCAGTGCTCAGCTGCTGAGAAAGCTGATATTTGAGCAGAACAGTAACTTGTACTGCACATTATTCCTTTGAGTTTTGCTCATGACAGACAGCATTGATGAAAAGTTACCATTCAATGGTTACTCAGTTGCTTGCCCAGAATGGCATAATAATTTTCTTCTGATTTTCAGTCCACAGAACAGAAGCTATGCCTGGTACCAAGCCTCCTCTTACAGATCTGCAGAGGCTTCACACTCCTTGGCTGTGGAGCTTGGGTTTGTGCTTCTGTAGAGGCTGGCAGGTTGTGCACTATCATTATCCAAATAATTTGTAACAACAGGTGAAGGAGAAGACTTGAAAATTAAACCAAATGCATTTTGATTTGATCAGGAAAAAAAATATGAAACACTGCTAAAACAGAAAATCCAGCTTTCTAAATCAATACACAGTGCTGGTCTAATGAGATCTCCTATGTTCTAAGAGATACTTAGAAAAAAGCAGGTTGCGTTACCATCATGCATGCAGCTGGAGCTCATATGAATATTCACAGGTAGTGAATGCATGAGATAGTGACATGTTAACCACTTGCAGGATCAGGCTTTAGCCTTAAATCAGAATATGAATGTTGCTATTATCTCAAAACACAACAAGAAAAGGGTTAAAAAGATTATCCCAGTAAACAGTGTTGTAAAAGCTAATGGCACAAGAGTCAGAACTCGCTTCCTTCTACTACTGAAGCAGTGCTAATTTAAAAGCCAAGATTCATTTGAAAAATAATCACCTGTAAATCAAAAAGTCTCTAAAGATTAATTTCTGCATTTACACTATTTGCAAAATATATTCAACTTAGAGACATCCTTTTCTCCTGAAATAATTGCTTACAAGATGAGAACTAAAACACAATCTCAAGTGTAGTAAAGGTAATTGCTGCACTTACTGCTCATGTCATGTTGATGTATTACTATGTATCAAAGGTCACAGTTCTGTACTCATACATTATCAAATTTGAAAGAGCAATATTCGATTCTGACCAACCTTTAAACTGCCCAGAATGTGTGTGAAAATGGATGTGGAGCTAACTTGGATTTTTAAAAAATGAACCCATGTTTCGGAAGCTGAGGGGTCAATCAGCCAGAATGACAGGGTTAGGTGTCAGTTCTGCATCTCTAATACTCGCTTAGATTATCAATGAGGTGCACTACACTGATCACAAGCTAAAGCAGTTGTGCTAATGAAAATGAAACAGTTTGGAAAAAATGATATAGGTCTGTGACACAGGGCAGTACCTTGTGTACAGTAACGCAAGAATACGAACATAAATCACCATTTAGATACAATAAAACCTGTAACAAGTACCCTGAAATATGCATGTTTATAGAATAGGGGATTTACAAAAAGGTACTGTCTTCAGAACTCTACTGTCTCCTCTGAAGTTGCCTCTCCAAATTCTCATCCCAAACCAGGGCAGTTTCCAATGCCTCAGCATGGCTGCGCGCACAGAGCGGTGTGGGCAGCCTTATGCCAGCCTGACCTTTGAGAGGAGCCGTTGCTCAGGCCCCGTACCAACAGCTTGCACAATTGCTTGTGGTGCAGATAAATTGGTCTTATCAGAACTTACTCAACCTTGAACAACTTTTGTTTTCTACCTAGTACATGTTGCCTTAAAAATTGTTACTAAGCAAAAAGCAACCTGGATCAGATATACAATCAGAAGTTTACTCAAATAACTATATACACAGCAAAGATAGCACATATTTGATCAAGACGCAATCTACTTTATGTATCTTTTTAAAGTTTGCTAAATTCAATAAAAATATATTTTGGAAGGGAAGCACAAGCTTAAATATCTTCCCAATTGTAAACAGATTACCTAAGACTATACTCACAGTAATCAACATTACTGGTTTTAATGGAGCTTCAATTACAGGTAACGTAACTGCTCGTCAAGACCATAGCTCGGATTGAAACAATACTTTTGATTAAGAAGTCTATTCATACTGCATCCTACATAAACACACAAAATCTTTAGTAAAGCAACAAGGCTATTAAGGAGAACTGAAACATGCCATAAATACAGTATCTCTGGTTTAAAGAAATGCTTAGTGTACAATAAATACAGGATACAAAAACTACGAACATTAAGAAATACTAACTTTCACATTTCATTTAAAACCTCATTTGTAATAGTTTCCTTAAAATTATTTTTTTTTGTTTTAGTAAAATGTTTGTCTGTGTGCTGAACAATTCATAATTAAGTTTCCTGAATTGAGCAGAGCTCCTTGAAGCTGTGCAGAGATTTAGAGCACAGAACATTTCAGGATAGCTGGAAGGTCTTTGTTGCTTCATAGTTTTGTACAAATCCAGCATCTTCATTTTCATTTTGGTAGTAAAATGGAAAGAAAAGCAAAAAAGGAAAATTACTTTAAAAGTTACAAATTTAAAGATGAACTTGAATTTGCAGTTGTCTAATCTGTCAAAATGTCTGATCTCCAGTATCTGCATCCATTTTCTCCTATATATATATATATATATATATATACACACATATTCTTTGTGTGTATTTTTAACTTTTGCAATCTGCCCTTTGCAAATTATTCTTGTCACACAAAGAAAAAAATACATGATTTCACAGTGGGAAAAAGCTTATGAGGCACTGCTGGAAAATATTAGTAATTGCTTACTAAGAATTCTTTGTAGCCTAATCCTACGTGTGAGCAGCAGCAGTGCTGAAGTACATTTCTTCTCACTGTCAATAGTGAGAAATAGTAGTACTACTACGAAAATAGAGTCAGAATCTCCCTTCTCGGTAAAAATTAAGTCATGATCAAATTGATTTTATGCAACCTTGAAAGGGTTATATTATGATTCAGTACTTTAGATTTTTTACTGTTGCCAACTCAGATAATCTATCAAGAATCTTAAGAGTTTGCTTTAATCTCAAAACCCCATGGTTTGGGAGCAAATTATTGCATAATCAATACGTTTCATTTTAAAGCCCTTCTCTCTATCCTGCCCATCATATACATCTCTAGGTCTTATTCTTGCAGAAAGAGAGATTGAATGTGACCTGACAGGACCCCAGAGAGGTCTACAAATCAAAAGCAAATCAAAAAGAGAAGTCACATTGCAGGGCAGATGTTTTTTTTTTTGGTTTTTTTTTAAAGGCTGTTACAGCTTCCCTACTTGTTGCATAAGCACTGCTGTCCCCAAAAAGATCAAGCATCAAGAAATTCCTGCCTGCTCAGAATGGCTGCTCTTCCCTCTGGTGAACCAAAACTGGGTGGAGGAAGTACATTTAAACTTATACTAGTAGATTCATGAATGTTACGTATAGTCCACTTCTTCAGAGGAAAAATGCAAGCTTCTATTAGAAGTTAAAATACGTTGCTACACAACAAGACTTGGAAGCCAACACTGCTATGTCAACCAGCCCAAAAAGAACATTAGCAACAGAAAGGCTGCCCCGCTTGATCACTCTCCACAAACCTGAAAACTGAGAACTTCACCTCAAGACCATGGTCTGTCCTACCCACTCACCCACGACCAGAGATCCACAGCTGCACATCAAATATCATTCAGCTACTGCAGCTCAGGAATTATAAGTATTAGGAAAAAACATTCTTCCTAGCCTTTGAGGTTTAGTTTATTTTATTAAATACTGTTATAGCTTCACTAGTCCTAGAATTAGAAAAGACCTTTTTATGCTGCTACTAAATATTTTATGTCTAAAAAGAGTAACACGTCTACTGTTGCTGTCTAGTAAGACAACACCCTTACTAGAGTGAACACTAAGATGAAATAGAGACTTATTGAAGATATCCTCCTCACTCACTTATTTTGGCATTATCTACAAAAATAATCTAGTTCCTCTGACGTCATTTGTTCTCAACTGCAAATACATACTTAGTATTTCTGATATAACAAATCATACTGGCCTGGGTTATATACAGTGTCTGCTACTTTTTCTACACAAAAAAAACCCAACAAAATAAAGCATTGTTAGGCCTTCCCTTACTTATCAGTGTTGATTAATATCCTGTCCTTCTATTCTGTCAAGGGGAAATACCATTTTTCCAACAATTCCACCTGTCATTCTCTTCTTTAAATCCTTTCATTAGATTTCACTTTACCACATGAGGTTGAACTTTCTTGTTCTTGCCTTTGAGATAATTACACGATTCCTAGTTAAGTTCTTTTGATAACCTCTGTCTCACTTATCAGAGGTCTATATCAGCCTTAGTTTCTTTTCCCAGGAGCTTCTGCTTTTCCTGCTTACAGACTGAATGGTTTTGAGACAAATTAATCTGAGATCCTGCTGCATGATCCTTTTATAACCATACCTGTCCAAGGGTACTCAACCAGCTGACCAAAGTAATTGTGTTCTCCTTAAAAACAAGGTTATACTTCCAAATAGAGTTCTCCCTCCTCTCTTGTTTTAAAGATTCTGAAGTTTATACACATTTGAATAACTTAGTTCAGCTTATTTTGAACTAGAACCTTTTGTCTTTTGTGACAAATTCTATATAGCCTCTTAAATATTCCTCTTAAATATACTCTGCATTTGAACAAGGCAAGAACTCACAGTTACTCCTAGATCAGCATCTCAGAAGCACGGCACAAACAAGCTTAAGTATTATTTAAGCATTATTTCCTTTACTAATCCACTTCATGATTTTTCTTCTCCTTCAGGCCACAAGAATGAAGAGGCTTTACCTTTCTATCCAATAACTTGCACATGACAAGGCTCTTCAAAGTACTTTTAAAAGTACTCAAAATGCATACAGTGTGTTCAAACACACACTGGGAAGCCCAAAGAAAATACACAGCCATCCTATTTGTTACACTTATCCATCTTCTTCCATCTTTCTCATCTTTTGAGGGTCAGTCTAAAATTGGGATAAATGACTGACAACCACTGTACCTTTTTATTCTAGACACTCCTTTCATGTTTTCAGAGCTGCAAAAATATGACCAATTCTGGCAACACAAAGTCTACAAACTGCTGCTCACTGCAAGATATTAATGGATTCCACTCCTACTTTTGTAGGCCAGGCATCCTGTGCAGGACAGGCAATACTGACATTTTCAAAGAGAGATAACTTCCAAATTCTCTAAAGTAGTTAGTGGAAATGGCTGCTAGGAAACATTAATCCTGACTGCTTTTTCTATATGAAAACTTCTGAGAAATATCACCCTGTGCCTACAAATCCTGTATTCTTCCCCTCCTCAAAAATGCTCAGTACTTTTAGTTCTCATAAATCTAGGTTTCATGCATTTAGGCAAGTATTTGTTTTCCTGACAGGTTGACTGTTTCTACCTGATTTTTCAGTGACATACTACGTATCAATCCTTCCTGCTGCAAGATGCTAATGTCATATTTAAGCATGTTGAGAGAAATAATACTTTCTCCTGACCAATTCTTCTTTCAGACAAAAATTCTGATGCCCAACCACTTTGTGTGATATAGCAGAAAGCATGTTTTCTTAATAAAAGGCTTTAGAAATACATACCTTCCAGTAATAGGTAATACAAAAAGGTTCTATTCTCAGTTTGCTTAGGAGATACTGTATACATACAGCCTGCTGACTGCATCTCAAAGGGAAGACCCAAAATACTCTACTGGCAGATGACATTTTCTCAAGTAAATGAGTAAATGGACCTGGAATACTCTCAATCACTTAAGCTACAGTAATTAATATTCTTAATGAGGATCATACATTAAATTTTCCTAGTTTCAGTACTATGTAAAAAAGCACATCCAATACCTTAGTGAGTCCATTTATCACATTATCTTGTGATTTCTTTTTTTTTCTTAAAGAGACTTTACATAGATAATCTGTTAATGCATAAAACTGAGATCAATATTTGCAAATCTTGCACAAATGCCTAAGACAAAATTTGGAAATTTTGAGAGATAACAAATCTCAGGTTAGAAGATGCACCCTTTAAAAATATGAAGAATGTGTTCCCCCAACATTTTGTGATAGGTACTGTTCTCTTATCCAGAGAGAGTGTTTGGAAGAAAAGTCTGTTTTCTTGACATTCCAGACCAAGATAGTCACACATGAAACTGTTGCCTGCTTTTACTAATTCTTCTGTATATCATATAACCAAGCACCTACAAGTACTCTTTGAATCACCTGCCTGCATTTTATAAAGACTACTAAAGAAAAATATAAATTGCAAGTGATCAGATTTTTTTTAAATCTAATTACAGACTTTCTCCTGAACTTGAGCCTGAGGCTTTTAAACTAACCTGAAAGAATCAGAAAAAAAAGTACATAATGGAAAAGAAAATGCCGTTTCTGTCTCTCCTACTTGATTACAGAATGTAAGGTCATGTTTAGAAACATACTTCTTGCCAAGGGTGCTCATACTATGATTTTACCTGCCTTTATAATATAAAATCAGTTCACATTGAGACCAAGGTGAAATTTTAGTGGTTTTAAACATTTTCCACTCCCTCCTTATATGTGGAAGGCATTATAGGTTCAAAAAAAGCTCACAACTAATAGCAAGTCAACTGAGCTACGAATGGTAAGCTCAGTTGACAGTTGCACATAAAAAATAATCTGTTTAGGTGCCTCACTCCAGTCATCAGGACTTAGTCATCAAGTACACTTAGCTTTAACAATTTATAAGGTTAAAAAGTATAGCTCTGCAGTGATCCAGCAACAAGTATTATGTTGTCTAAAAACAAAATCAGATTTTATACCAAGATAGAAAAAAAACTTTTGATAATTGTATGTGTTTGCAAATACAAGCTATTCATGTTATTTTAGTTTTACTGAAGCAATCATATACATATATATACAGCTGTGTTCGAGCCACCACGTTTCTTTTTCCAATTTCCACCTAGCAACTGAGGCATGGATGCATAGAGCAGATTACAAGTTTCCTGAAATTCTAGGAATCACAAAGCAAACATTGCTGCTACATATCTTTATTTTCTTTTAACAAAATACACAAAGGCACAAAATTCACTTATCTTGTCATTATTGTACAGGTATAAATAGTGCTTTGTATTCAAGTACAATCAAGTGCAGAAACTTCCTATTTTAATGTAAACACAAAACCAGTTTTGTATGTGCCTCTGGTTCATCTGCAATGCAAATACCACCAAAGGAAATACCATTTATCCGAGTGCCATTTAACTGAATTCTGTCAAGAAATTAGACAATGAATATTGACATCACTGTAATGACACTTTCCATATGCTTAAGTCAAATGTTTGATGACACTTCTGCTTGTAAACATCTGTCTATTTAAAGTGTAGTCAATCCATTTCAGCAGGAAAGCATTAATAAAGTATCTTAGGTTCACTAGACCAAACTTCACTAGGTCAAGTGCTGCCAATAATTGCTCTTCGTTTGACTGTTCAAGGGAAATCAAATTGTCACTCCCAATTCAACTTACACTAAAGTTGGAATTTAAGTATGCAAAACTAAACAATGGCTACAACTGTTAGACTTCAAATGACTATACATTCTGCTGAGTGTTAACTCTTTTAAAGACACATGCTTAATTTACAATACCCATTTTTACACGTAGCTTTGACATACTGTGGCAGTGAGGCAGTTCGAGCTCAAGCAATATCTGAAGTTGTACCATTAAAAAAAAGCTCACCTGAATAGTAACAGGCATGAACAAAGCTAAAATCTAGGTACAGAAGGCACTTGAATAACTTTATTCTGCTTTTGTTAAAGATTCTTCACTCTGTTCAGCAGAAATAGCAGAATCTGTTTCACCAGCCAAAAACTCCTTTTCGCTTCCTGCTTCCTCTTTTTCAGCTTTTTCAGCTTCTTCAGCTAACTTGTCATTTAGCTGCTCAGGACTTGGGGTTTCACTCTCTATCTGCTTTGTCTCAATCGTTTGCGCAGTTTCTTCTTCAGATTCTGTGATAAGAAAACATATCGTGTTGTCACTTTCAGAAGTGAACTAATATTCAGAAAAGCAAGTGAAGAAATATCTTCCAAGCATGCACAGGCTTCAAGTAGTCAGTACATGAAATTCTCAAATGCCAAAATCTATTTAATCTTTCTAGTAAAACATAAGCTTTGAAAAAACCTACTGTAGGGTTTAAGAGGGGAAAAAAAGTATTATGAAAGAGACTTCAGACCATATAGTGCACAGATGATTACCTGCACTTACCTTCAGCCTCAACAGAACTGTAAGCCTATTGTTTCACATGAGACAGTATCAACATTTAACTAAAACTTTGTACAGTTTAGTTCAGTGCATTTCAAAACAAGTGACCAAAAAAACTGAGCATTCTTTGCCTTTAGCACCACACATTCACCACAAAATATTCATGTGATTTAGCAATATTTTTTGTTTCAACTTTCATGACATTGCTAAATGTAACCTAGTCCAGATTAGTGGTACCAAATATGGGCAATGCAGAATTAATTTAAAAGATAAGTGGTTTTGGCACTTTTTAGCAGGACCCAAACATTAATACTTGTAAATCCTCATTCTCACAGCTTTCCACATTTCCAAAGAATTTAGAGATCTAAGTTTCAATACCAACAGCACTTCCCATGGGCAGTCTTAAGATCCCTTATCCAGAGGAGTAGTATGCAAGATGCTTGTCACTGCACAAGCACGTAACTGGAAAGAGATTTAGTTACACACTGTACTCCTTAGCAAGTGAAGCTGACTGGAAAAGATGTATTTATAGCACTTGTCTCACATTAGCTTGCACAGTTTCCTTTGCACTATAGTTTAAAAGAGATACAAATAATCTTCCTGCGTTATCAACATTTCTGAAGTTTGTTTCCTGGTGTTAACTTTTCTTTACATCTTTAAGTGAAGATATTCTATTTTTGCTGTGATGGCAGTTATATTAACTACAGCAAACAAAAGCCTTCCACAAAGTTCTCTCTGTAAAATGATAGCCTCACATCTTAAACTTACATTATGATCATTTGTTACTGAAGTCCAACTGCTTTTATGCAAAATTACATTTCAAATTAGTGCTCCAACATAAACAGTAATTTACTGAAAACTGTTTTCTCTTTCTTAAGGTAACTCTGGCAAGACACAGGCAGCTGATATACAGACAAGCTGATAGGATTGCACAAGCCAATATTTATGGACAAAACATTTCTCTGAGACATCAGTTATGTAAAATATTAATACGTTATCCCATTCCTAGTTATTCACTAATTATGAAAACAGATTCATTCATTCATCTTGGTGATGACAGAAAAGAGCAGATATTTAAGCTAGTTAGATATCAAAGAGCATACCAGTTATCTCTGCCTCTCCTCAGAAAACAACTACCTTCCTTAGCAGGGAGGGAGCAGAACAGGAATAGAGATTTGACCCTCACTTTTTTTTTTGAGATCAATTAATATAACACCATACTGACAGAAGTTGTGTTAAAGATAAACTGGAATACTTCACATTTACAGCATCTCACATGCCTAATGAAAATCACACAGTAGTTCTTAAGGCTCTCAGTTCTTTACAACATCTATAAACTGACTCAGCAGCTCAGACTCATTAAAGGCACAGTTTGATAAGCATTTCTTTAAAGATAATACCATCTTAATTAGCACTCACTCTCCCTAGACCTAAGACCCTGCAGCTGAGTAATACTCAGAAGCCTCAAACGCATACATCTGCATGGGCTCAACACCTAGTCTTTCAGGGCTTCACCATTTGACTCAGAGGTAAATAAGCAGAGTTTTGAAGACCCTAGTAATAAATGGTGGCTTCTCTGTATCAAAATTCTGCCTTTAAAAGGAGCTAAGCAGCTATTAATTAACCCTCCACTCACTGAAGGGATGATCACTTGAGAACAAAGACAATCTGCATAGCCATAACTTTGGGCATTTGATTAGCCCTTACTTCCACAACAGTAACAGTAGTGAAGCAACTTTTAGAAGTCATTTCCACTTATCTCTACTGCCCTTCTACCAGAACTTCTACCCTAACTGGTTAAGAATAGCCATCATGGTGTCTTTGAGGAGGTAACCATAGCAGCAGAAGCAAGGAACATAAAGAATATACTGTCTTACGTCAAAATTCCTCAGTTTGGTGCTTTTCCATCACACGGGATGACTTGTCAAAAGGAGCTTCTGCACACCCTTCCCTTCTCCCCTCCCCTGCCTTCCTCAACCCTACAGGAGGGCAGACCCCCTTTCCAGCTGTGCCAGGAGCTGGCTCCACAGCTGCCTGGCAGCTGGGCAAGGCAAACGAGCACCACTTGTAACGCAGCCAGGGCACAACGTGGCACCGGGAAAGAAACTGAACCAGATTTGCCTACAAAATACCCACCCAGAGGTGGCTAGAATTAGACCAGAGCTCCCTCTTATTCAGCAGTCAGGCCTGAAAAGTGCTCATGCCAGTTGTACTCAGTGAAGACAATCAAATACAAACATTATTTCTATTATACTCAGGACATTTTCCCACAGCGGGTGAAGTTTTGGTCTGCATCTGGAGATTTACCTAATTTGATAACGGCATCACATACCTCCTGGTATAAACTAGCACAAGGAGTACTACATACATGCAATATCACATCTAACTGGAGATTCTTTAATTTGAAATTTTAATTTCTGAGGTCTTCTAAACACTGAATCTTCCTGTTGGCTGTGCACCAGATGCCTACTTTATCTGCAGACCATAAAATGTCTCAAAAGGAACTATGTTAAATTAAAATTGACAATTTGTCTTTGAACTCCCCGATTTTAAACAAGGTAGTTTTACTAGATTTTCCTGCCCCGAGGAAAACAACAAAAGGAACAAAGGCAGAAATTCCAACACACCTCAAGCAAATGACCCGCTGAACTAGTGAAAGTTAACCACTTCAGCACCTACAGCCTTCTTAGCTACGTGTATAATTGACAACACTATTTTCCACTCATTTATCAGTAATATCGGAGTTAAGAATTTTATCCCAATAAATCTGTCTCTATATGTCCCAAGACATATATGAAAAAGCCAAGAGTACTGGACAGCAAACCACACTATCAACAAGCTATGGTATTGTTTTTCTCTCTACCTTTAGGCAACAAAAACTGAAAGAAAACAAACTGCATCCACAAGGAAGTTGCTTTATTTCTTAAGAGATTCACCTAAGCAGAAACTCCTCAGACAACGAAATATGAACACATACATATGTCATATCAATAAAAACACGATACCTAGCAGAAGCTGTGGGGAACCCCACTGGACATTAGCAAGAGCAGATTTCACAAGATGAGCTCATACCTTCTGCCTGGTCCCGCTCCTGCAGCTTTCTCTCGCCGGTGTCCGGAGGCTCCGCTTTGGCCTGCAGTTCTGTGGGTGCCTTTTTTTCAAAACTGAAGTCTGGAAGTCGTGGAGCTTGGGGTCTAGTTTTTCTTGCAGGATTCAGGAAAAAGCAGTAGGCACACCTAAAAGCTGCACAAAAGCACATCCAGGAAGCAGCCTCACTAAATCATTGCGTATCCCACCTTACTCTTACATAATACTTTAACCATCCAAGACCCTGAAAATCTCTAATAATACATCAATTATAACTATCTCCCAGTAATAATATATCAAAAGAAAGTCACTGCCTTTTTTACTCACTTTGGCTTTCAAAACAGAAATATTACCCAAGAAAACTTCCATTAAATTTGTGCAAATTGTTCCATACAGCTCCATTTTGAGCTCAGTATAGATCTACCTCTTAAATACTTATTTTCTTTTAGCTTTGCCTCCCTTATCTAAAAACATTTTTCTCAGCACTATGCAATATTTAACCACAGCAAACAAAATGCAATTCAATACAAGATGCTGCCATATGGTAAATCTCTATTCTGTTTTTCATTCTTTTCAACAAAAGACCTAAGATAACCCCTTAACAAAGGGTGAACCTAATGCCATTTAAAAAAAAAAAAAAAAAAAACTATGGATTCTTCAAGCTCTCGTTACTCTGAAGATCATTCTGTTCCACATATGGTTAATTAAGATAGAAAAATTTGTTTAGGAGAAATTCTGTATGCCACATAATGGTTAAATGCAAGCTTTTGCTAACACGCAGGAGAAAACGGTTATTTCTTGCACAGTTGAACTATGAATATATTTAAGCCAAAATGACATCTAGTCAATGTCTTAAGTCCATATGAAGTGTTCAGATTATGAGTGTTCTCTTACAAAGCTGTGTTTTTTCTCACAAAATTGAGACACAAAATGAAATAGATGATTTATCTTAAATTCCTTCATTTCTTAAACATCAGGCTTACGCTTGTGTTAGAAGAGGAGACAAAAATAAAACATCTGTGTTCAATAAAGAGCTATGTCTGTCTTAAGTTATTGTCAGCCATAAATTCACATATAGCCCCTCAGGGCTTGTTCCTGCTCCTTTTCTGATGCCTCCGTGATCTTCTTGCCAAAGCAAAATTTTGTTTAAGTTCTGGTAAGAGAAGAGTACTTTAATGTCAGATACTTTCTCAACATAAAACCCTTCCAAGAACCATTCATAGCCAGTAGCAATTCTCAGGGATGTATTGGAAGAGCCTTGTTTCTACTAAATAGCTTTCCACACATAAAATCCTTGGCCTGATGGAGAAAAGTACCCTAAATCTTAAAGTGAACCATAAGATATGGAGTAATAAGTTATCTTA
Organism: Nothura maculosa; assembly: GCA_032353885.1. Lineage (NCBI taxonomy): Eukaryota > Metazoa > Chordata > Aves > Tinamiformes > Tinamidae > Nothura > Nothura maculosa. The sequence goes on along the minus strand of JAUBOD010000244.1, from coordinate 3,813,773 downwards.
AAATTGTTCCCATATGATAGGGAATTTCACGGTACCAGTTAAGCACTTAACTGCAACCACGGGGAGGGCAAAGGAGACATGGTGCATGCTAGGCATGAAACGTAAGGAGGCTACTCAAAGTAGACTATAGATCTGTTCTTACCTACATATTCAAACTCCTCCTTCAAAGCCATGCCATTGTGAGAAAAACATTGCTGACATATTAGGGCATACCTAGAAAACATTAGCAATATAATTACATATGTATTAAGACACTGCAGTAACAGAGGTGTTTTACCTAGGATATTTGCTAATAGCTTGGATGCACCTCTTAAACAGGGCATCCATAGTGAAACATTCACTTAGCTTTAAACTGTTAAGAAGTTTTTAAAGTAATGTGAAAGATTCTTTGCTACAACTTAAACCTCATGATTAAACTGAATATTTGAAGTATCAAGCTTGCCAGAAAAATCACAGACTACTGGATAGTTTTTTCCACAATCAATATGAAAAGTGATAATAGTTAACCTGGATGTTCTAATATGTTTAGACAATTCCAAAGCAACAGTAATGATAAATAAACAGATTGCAGATGAAAGACTACAAAAGGGTCCCTCATTATGAAAATTTAAGATGAAAAATGCATGCAGCCTGCAATACTTCTAACCTTGACTCTCTGTTTTGAGAAGAGGAAAGGCTAAGAAACCTCTTGAAAATGTATGTGTTCCCTTTAATAAGGGCTTACCTGTTCTGAGGACCATCACCAACCAAATACTCAATAACTCTATCCACAATTCCCCTCTCTCGAGGAAGAATAGGTCTTGCTAAAGGAGGGCCTGGAGGATGAAGACCTAAGACAGACAAAACTATGTCAAGCTGATTTTTGACTATATTGTATAAAACTCAACATTTTACTGTACATACTACAAATACAGTAATTAAAATACTTAATATAAATGGTTCTTCTAAATTCATGAGCTGTAGGGCTTTTTTAAACTCCACATTTCAAAGTTCTTCCACTCTTCAACCTATCTTCAAATTGTTTCACCATTTACACCTTTGATGTCAAATTAAATTAATAACTTCTGAAGAACTTAGTGTGTTATTATTAGCACTTGTATTTACTCACTCTGCAAACTTGATTATTCACATTTCCATCAGTAAAATTGGTAAAATCAATTACAGCAAAGAACAACTTAAATTAGTAAAGACGAACCCATCAGTTTCTGTGCAGTTGTTGGACTCCAAGAGTCTAACTAAAAGCAATATCCACGCAACCTATATATTAAACCCGTCTTGCCCTTTGATACACTGAAAGTAACCAGTTTTCCTCAACAAAAAGGTCTGTCTTGTAGCTATTCTCATACAGTGAGATTTAACGCAAAATGTTTTTTAAATAATCCTCTATTTTCACAAACAACAAAAACTGATAGATGCAAAGCAAAACCAGTAAATGCTTCCAAATTGTTCCTGTATTCCATCAACAAGAGCTAAGATTAAAAATATCTCAAAGCAACAAATGAGGACAAACTCACTGCACTTTTTCATAGATTCTAAGAGCAAATTTGCAGGGCTTCACAAAGCACTGACAGTCTATGCTTTAAAAAAATAAATAGAAAAAAATCACTCAGAGGTATGAAGGTAAAGATATTCAATGCTAATGCAATATGCAAGAGAAAACTCTGGAATAATTTTGTAAATAGTTAAAATTTACACACGCCTTTCATCCTATAAGCAGAAGACTGAGTTTTCCTATGACCTGTATACTACCAAAACATTAAAGTTTCTAGAAGTTTATAATTTAAAAAGTAAAGGTGTCTAGAGATACAAAGCATTAGAACCCGCTCCAAGAGTTATCTTCAATTACCTGCCTACTAATAACTCAAACCAAGCATCTTGGTTCTCATGCTGTTATGGACACCAGTAATTAATATAAACATCAGAAGCAATCATTGTAGAAAGACCGGTCATTTCTGCAAGGCTTGGCAAACTCTCAACTACCTGCTGGTTATTAATTTTCAAACATATGGGAGCCCTGTGGTAATTCACGTTAAATTGATTCTCCTCCACAAAATATAGTAAAATGAAAATGAATTATTAATCTTCTCTAGGTATAATTAAGGCTATTCATATTTGTTGCAAACCACATGTAAACTTAAACGCAAGGATATTACTCTCAGAAGCAGATTTTTTTATACTTCCCAATATACCTGTGACTGAGACCTCATATTTATAGAAAGTTTGGGCAAATTGAGGAAAAACAAATCTTTCACTTTAACTGAAAATTCCAGTGTTTTCCATTTCTAACATGATAGAAAGCACTAAGTTTTTTTTCCAAGATAACAGTTACTATCCTGCTAAAATTCTCTAGAGGTTTCCCCTCCAACCTCAACCATTCATGATCTCTAAAGTATTATCACAAATAAACTTTTTAATTAGTAGAATTGGCACCTGTCCCTTGAAAAGAAAATTTATTTTTGTTACAGAATCAACCAAATATAATTTTTGAACCATTAATTTTGAGAAGAGATCACAATCTCTTCACATAACTAATTTATTTCACTAAACGCTACGAAAAGACATTTTGAAACCCATCTGCCCAACACTTTCCACTGAGAGGCCGCCTGTCAACGTATTATGTACAACCCTATTTATAGATTATATCGGGCAAGTACAGTAAGACTTAAGTTTCTTAAAGTTGAAACCTGAGAAACAGCTCAAAAAAACTATTCTTTACCATTGCCTAGACAGAAAAAAACAGCCTTACAGTCCGTATTACAATACCACTCAGAGGAATCTGGCAAGTTGCACACTTTCTATATTCACGACAATCTTATCCCTTTGTCTTGTGATCAATTTGCCTGACATCCCACAACAAATGAAAGTTTTGGCACTAAACCATATAGTTTTGCTTTCCCCGAGGAGAACACAAACAAGATTCTCCCCAAAATTTCATGTGGTGTCCCTCCTGGGTAGTTCTGTCCATGTTTTACTTGAGAAAATCCACTCAATCTGAACACAATAGAGAGAAAAACATCTTTAGGATATAAAATCAGTTCAGGAGCATATTCATTTCTATAAGATGTCCATCAAACTCTTGCTAAACTTTTTGCTACTGTATGAATATAAAGTGCAAACTTTGAAAAATTCAGCTATAAGGTAAAGACAGCTTTTCCAGGGCATTCAGTATTTTACACTTTAATCTATGCTACACTAATATCTCTGGTAGAATAAAAATTTAAATAAATGTCAAGATGCATGTTAGAAAATATGTGCAGAGTTTAGAGAGAAACATGACCGCATTCTGGAAGCGTTCTCTGTACCTGATTTATATAAACGTAGAGCTCCCCTAAACCAAGGACATAAAAAGGTATGCTATATTGTTGACTACAGAATACTGCAAAGTTTTATTGCCATTTAAACAAAGAAGCCATAACAGTTAAATGAGCTCAGGCAATAGGTTTCAGCATCAAAAGGTGCCAGCTGTAAAGAGTTATGGCTAATTGAATATGGAACTCCCACTTAATCAGATAACTGCTCTGCTATTTCCAAATGAAATGCCATTTCCATACCATCTGAAAATGGCCTGTTTTATTGGTAACCAGAGAAAACAATATAAACAGTAAATAACATTAAGTGCTCTGTTTACCCATTCCGGGCACTGAAGTAGCCGGGGACCCAGGGCGCCTTGGTAAAGCATTTGACTGCAGGGGTGGCACAAGGGCTCTCTCTGGGGCTCCGCTCACAGCCGCCGGGTCTCTCTGCACGCTCGGAGTTGCTGCTGCGGGAAGTGGTGATTTCGGAGAGCCTTGTTTGGTAGGCGCTGGAGTGGGTGGAGAAGCATTTCGCTGAGCTGCCGTCCTCTGGCGAATTTCTGACAAGAACACGTGCATACAGAAGTGAACTTGCAGAATTATATTAAACAAGAGATCAGTCAAAATACTTAACCATCGCTGCTCTAATCATCACACAACTAACCTAAATAAAACCCAAAATCTCTACAAAGGCAACAAGCAGCCTGCCTGAATATGCCGTAGAAATAAAACCTGAAGAGAATGCTTATTTTAAGAGATCATTAATGACAACTCTTCTACACTCAGTCTTCCAAGAGAGGGTTACCAGGTACCTCTCAAAATTGCATACTGTGAAAGCCAGAATAGACGGAGCCAGAACTGCTAGAGTCAACCAACAGTGTGCCAGTAGAACTGACTACTATTTTACTCTGTAATTTAATATGCTTACAAATATTCTGTTTTTCCACAGAACCTGAAATTATTCAGTTAAAATCTCAGTCTAGACTAAGTGCTCATTGGATTTCTTTCAGATTTGTTAAATGAAATGGTTCAAACACAGACAAACCACAAGGCTGTACAGTTTCATTCCCACTGTTCGACACAACTACTGACAGGACATACTTGGACGGCACAGAAAATGAATGGCCTCTAGAGGAACAAGCAGTCGCTTTTATCTCTTCTCACTCTACTATCAGAGCGCTACTACTACGCCACAATTATAAAAAATGTTTCATCAGCGCTTCTTCCCTGAAGATATATTATTTACACTTCCAGGAATATCATCCTTATAAGGCACTAAGGCTTGGTTATTATAGAAATATATGAAAACCTACAGTTCCATTACAGCTAGACAAAAGTTGTTTTTTTTTTTATTAAAACAAACCATGCTCAACAGCAGTGGTTGTTATCATCCAGTACCACTTAATCACTTCCAACTAAAGAGCTTTTGAAATATACTGCTACAACAGATCAAATTGAAGTTTAGCACTCACTTCCACACTGTGGACATTAACACGGTTAACAAGTGACAGCTTAATTTGTCTATTAAAGACATACCCTAATAAGACTTAAACTTAAGGCTAGTAAAGTAACACATTTCCCAGCACCCACCTAATTTCAATCAATTTGCTTAGATACCTTAACAAGTGAAATTTTACTTCAGAACTGCACTTTATGTTAACGCCTCCAAGGAGTTTTAAGATTACAGATTTTATCTGTGCATTTTGCATCAACTGGTAGATTTTAAATTCTTAACAAGTACTTTATAATTCCACAGGCAAGGGAATGGTCACAGGGAGATGGGTGGGCTGAATTTTGAAAGAATGAGACCCATTCCTGAAAGTAAAATATTATTCCATTATATACTATATAATATTATATGTCTGTCCCAGTAGTAGCTGAGGGTGACATCAGCTTATAAGGAACTCTTCCTTGATTAGTATCAGAGCAGTAGGTCAAAAAAAGGTTCATTTGGGAAAGTTGCCAACATCTAAAGCCGTGAAGTGGCATCACATGGAGGCTATTTTCTAGCCTACTTATCTGTACATATAAATAGGATTAATATCTCCAGGCAGAACCATGCAGAAACACAGAATGGAGGAGGTTGGAATGGACCTGCTTGGGGATGGAAATAGCTCTCCAGAGGTCCTTCCAAACTAAACCACTGTGTTTCTTTGAGAAAGATTCTCCTACACAGTCTTTGCACATCTGCAAACCAGCTGTACAATGGCAGATGAATACCTTAGTAGATCTTTTATTCAAGACTATCACCATCCAAATTCTGCAATTGTTTGCATGAACAACATTGATTCACAAGCAAACTAATGAGCAGGGGTATTCACAACTGGACATTCAATACAATCTCTTAAAGAACATCTGAATATTGTCAGTGGTAAAACAGTCACATCTTTCCTATTTATGTAGATATTTTTCTCCTGCACTTTTAAGACTTCACTTTTACAGTGTAATTAAAAAAAAAAAGGCTTTTTTTTTTAAGAATTAGTGAAAAGAAATAAGAGTATAATGCAGGTCACAACATAGTTAATTTGAGCCTTTAGTAGCAAAACCAAGATTTTTCTTCCTTCTGGTATCTGTACATATCTCACAGCTTGCAACCCTCTGTACTTGCATTGTTTTTTTGTCTAGATCATGCAGTGATGTCATTTACATTACAGACCTGCTAATAGTTGTATGAGCACAACTGAGAGAACTGTTATCAACAGAATATTGTTGATATGCATTTATATCACTGCTGAAATGTATTTGCTTCATACTGCTAGAGGGCTGAACTACAAGCTTGTCAACTCCACCCTAAAAAATCTGAATAGGTCAAATTGCATTTAAAAAATTTTCACAATTCCTTTTCATTATGGATTTCCAGGTGTTTTCTTATGTCAAACTGAAGATTCATAAGAAACTTCTGTTAGAGCTAGAACTATTTAACAAATAGTTGTCATAATGCCCAAAACTGCAAAACTTCAGAGCCAGAAGCAAGAGTACTGAGGCACTATAATCTTTTTCTTAAGGGAATAAACTACCATAATTCAAATCCACTAAATCCCTGGAGCAAATAGCAGCAAAAAGCACAAGTTTTCATTTAAGCTAAGTCAAAACCAAAGCAACTAATTTTACAGCAACTGCCTCATATACAAACTGGTCCAAACTGATCATACCTTTTATTGCCTTTTCCAGAAGGCATAAACTCCCCAACCATAACCATTTAGTTCCACAAATTATTCCTACTCTACTAACCCATGCTACAGCCTACAGTGCTATTTCAGAAATACTTCTAATTCAGCGCTCTCAAGCTCTCATATCCCTACTATTAATAATCAAGTCAAAATCAGTATAGTAGAGGCTGGAGCCAACTCACCAGCATTTGATTACTTCAGAACCCGGGCTGACAAGCATGTGCTCTATGTTTTATAAACAAAACAGGACAAAACTAGCCAGCTATTACAGACAGAACTGAATTGCCATCATTGCTAATCAGTTTGCCATGGAAGTAAATCATGTAATTCCTTACAAGTTTCAAGAATGTCGACATCTCTTTTAATAAAGCCCGGATGACTAAACATTTCTCACTGTCCAGCAGTCTAAAGCCTGTATTTGAAAACTAAAGAATTAAAAGAATCAAAAATAGATGAATACTTAGGGAAAAAATGATGCAAGTGGCAGATAAAGCATCAACTTAAGAAAAGCTGTTGTGCCTAGGACACAGAAAATAGAAAACCTTGCCCGCAAACACACCACATTGCAACTACTTATTGTGAATGTCAACAAGAATCAGCTAAAACATTGTTATGGCAACTTTCAGGAAAAACAAGAATCAAATAGTATATTTGACCCTGCAGAAATGGCTTACAGAACACCACTGTTAGGAAACCCAGTAGCCACACACTCCAAGAATGAAAAACGAGACATAAATGAATTTGGGTACTTCAAAGCCTTCTCAAGTGACACAGAAGAGGTGACAGTTCTAATGCCCACTCCACAGCAATGCAATTCTTCAATGGGAAATGACACACCTCTGCTTCCAGTTTGCCTTCCTTAGCCCCTATATGCTTAGCTTGGTTGAAAGAAACAAATTAGCCCTTACGTTGACTCATCAATTTTTTTTGTAAGTAATCCATCTCCTGTGTCAGTATATTCGTTTGCCTTTAGAATATAAATATTAATATTACTGCAATTAACTACAGGATGTTAAAGTAAGGAAAAGTTAAAATTGATGGATATTCCTACAAAGTATTTCCACAAAAAACTTTCTGGCAACATTTTCAATGCAAGCACTGCTGCAGTGGGAGGAAAACAACTTTCTTTTCCATCTAAATTTTCATGTTCCATCTAGCAACAAGGCTTTATTGAAATACATATTTTAGGTTATTTCCATTTATTTTTATTTTATTCAACAGGATTTTTAAATGGGACAGATTGAGGTAGCAAAGAACCGCTGATTTTAACATCTAGAAAATATTTGATTTCTGCATTGTTTTCTCTTTTGTGGTATCTATCAGATACATAAGAATAGTTTAAATCATGCATTAGGAAAGGTCTAACTAGACAAAATCAGTAACAGAACTGAAAAGCTAAACCAACAAACATTTCATAGTATTTCTGACAGCTATTCAGTATTCTAGAAAAATTCTAAGTAGCCACTCAGCAAGTTGCAAGGACCTGATTCTCTATGCATCAGCCTCAAGCAGCATTTAGTATTCAACTAGGTGGAATAGCATTAGCCTTTACTAATTGATACATTATCTGAAAAATAAAGAACACTAATGGGTATAATCTAATAAACAGGTTACTAATCCTAAAAAAGGTTATCAATCTACAAAATTTATCAGAGAGACTTCTACAGCAGGTATTACTATGAAAGATGAGCATCTATGCTAAAGAGCAGACGTTTTACAAGGCTATTACCTTGCCCAGGTCTGGGGGTTGCAGATGTTCCAGCAGATGGGAGTTCAGCCTCCTGTCAATTAATTATAAATTACATTATGTGAATGCTTAGCTCCATGGTACCTTTTATATTAAGGTAGCTTCAATACTAAGATTTGCAATGCGATACCTTTGAGTTTGATTCTGGATCAAACCTTTCAAGGATTAATTTTGCAGTCTTGTACGTCTCCTTCTCCATCACCTCTTCAAGCTGGAAACAGAAAGTTCCACATGTCAAAACAATTCTTCAAAATCTCTCTCCATTATCACCTCCCATTCCTGGTAACAAAGTTCCCACATTTGAAGATCACAAAAGGAACCAGTACCATGCTCAAATACTTTCAGATTTGCTGTATTGAAAGGAAATGAAATTTTGCTTTTAAGAAGTTGCTAGTCTTTAATGGGCAACTTGTATTTAACGGTTTTATTGCAAGGAAACAACAAATATTGCTAATTGTTTACATATAATGAGCAGAATAATTACATGCACCAACTTCAATAATGGAATGTGCAAAAATCTATCAGCCATCATTATTGGAAGTTATTAGACATGACAAGCGAATGACAGGCAATTCCTTAGATTTATTTCCTCATAGCACTTAATGCTATTAATTTAAAGAAGGTCGTTAGCCAAGTGCTTTACAGAATAAAGTCTCTGTGCCAGTTAACTGCTGTCAGCATCGATTTTAGATTATTTATTAGCAGAAGCAATTAGCTTGCTGCAAATACTGTGAAAACTCACTAATAAGAACAGCTACAGAATTCGCTCAATGACTCTAAAGGCTGGATCTCCATCTTTGCAGTGAATCTAACTGCTTTTCAGAAAAAGCGAACATGGTGAATTTTTTGTTTAAATTCTTAACAAGAACTACGCATGCTTCAGCAAGTACAATTAAAGCACTTCATTATTACAGCATTACTTACAATGCACTCAAGTGGCTTTATAGCTAATACATGGACTTAATTATAAAAATAATCACAAGTAAAGCATCATTTTAGTGGCTAATAGGCAACATCAGAAGAATCTTAACTTTAACACACAAATAGCTGAAGTTATGGCAAATAGTTAGCATATAGTGTACAACAGCTTAAGGAGACCTTTTCCCCTCCTCAATATGCTGAGTAATGGCCACATTCACATTCAGTTAAAAATCGGGGAGGGGGACTGCTAGCATAAACAGTGAAACAGAAAAGGTCAGTGGGCAAGGAATTAAGTTCTCTCAAATTCATTAATCATTGCTAAATAAGAAACAATGCACAACAACATAACTTTTAGGTTATTATTTTGCAAATGAGAAACTAAGATATCAACCACTCTCTGCAATATAGATATTGTAGTGTTTTTACCTTTACATAGATCTTAAGACTAAATAAAATTCACTCCAGCTAATGGATTTGCAAGTATCCATTTAATATCTCACTCGCAAGTTGAAGGCAAGAGACTGTACAAGCTGCTAATTAAGGCTAGAAGAAAGAAGGCAGTAGATAGAGAAATAAAAATCAATTTCCTAAACTTGTACATCAGTAGGACTTCAAATTTCACCCCTTAACTCCATAAATGCCAGAGTGTGTAATAGGATCAGAATTAAGGGTTTAACGTAGGGAAAATAACATTTACTACTGGTAAGAGTGGCAGATAACCCTCCACATTGGGGGTCAGTGTTGACATCCAGTATCAACAAACAACACACCCAATCTTCCTTACGGGGCTTCTTCACAGCAAACAAGAAAATGAGAAATATCCTTTAGTCAAACATGATAAAATTTAGAACAAGAAAAAAAGAAATTTCACAATTCCTTGACACTGTCTACTATGTTTTCTTTTTCCTGAATCAATTATTGAAAGGGTGGTAGTTATTCAGGTATTACTGTTTTCACAAAATTAAAATACACATTACTTTGAAACTGAAAAATCTCATCACGATTCAGATTTCACCTGGCTCATTTTCAAATTGATATTTTCAAGTTGCTCATATTTTGAAATTCATACATAGCTTCATAATTCTATGAAAGTTGAACCTGAGTAAAGGGCACAACTGAGTCACTACCAACTTGAGGTTTAAGAAATTTAAAATTTCTTTAAATAGACTGTATTCTCATGTTCTACAATATATTTTTCTAGAAATAATCAAAATTTGGCTGACTATCAAATTATAAGGAATCAAGTATGTTGCAGACCTTACACATTTCTGAATATGCCAATACAAATATTTGAAAAAAGAGAAGGCTCAAGTATGTGCAAATCTAAATATTCTCCCATTTGCACAGTAGGAGCTTGCTTGTGCACTGCCACAGCAAGCTCAGTTACACGTGCAAATCCACACGCTGGCTCCAGGATCATTCGCCAACCTACACATGTAGCCTCAGACCAGGTTGACTGGCTGAGTGCTGGCGCAGTAACAGAACTGTTCACATTCTCTTTTCTCTTCTCTCAGTTCCAAAGTTTTTTCCCCACAAAAATGCTTCCCACTGTCTGCCACAGGCTAATTTACAGTCTATTATTATAAACTTGAAGCGCACAGTAACCAGATTCACAAGTGAAGTCTCTGTGACTGACTGCTAATCAGGGATTTACAACTACTTGGAACTGACCACATCTTAATAAAGAAATGTACTTGCCTTCCACACTTTCTCCTATGAATAATGGCATGGATGGCCTCCTTTCCGACTGGCAAGCAAGCAGAATTCTTGCAGCAACTACATCAGTTGCCTATATTGAAGAGTAACATGAGCAGTATATGCTAAGCTTCTTGTAATGCAACTTAGCAACTGGAAATCTGAAGTACTGGCACAGTGCAGACTGCTTGTTCTTCATATTACCACATGTGCTTCCAAAACCACTTAGTGCATCAAACCCCACCACAGAGCTATTAGGTTCAGGCTACAATATATGTGAGCACAAATAGTAAGTACACTTTAAGATGGGAAAGAAACTATTTAACTGACAAAAGTGAATTCAAGGAGCATCTTAATCTTGTATTTTGGCAAAATGATGAAAACATTTTTTCAGTAAACACTACAATATACAAATACTACTACTTCCAAGCATTTCTCAGTACAGAGAAGACTAGGCTTGTGAGGTGGCTAATTCTTAAAAGAATCTTTGCCATATATGGGAGGTTATCAAATAACTGATGTTTTCTGTGCCTGAAAAAGTTTGTTAAAAATTAATTCTATTAGCAAACTTTGCATGCTGCTTTTAAGACAAGACCAAGACAAACAGCCTTGAAATCAGACATTTTTTTTTCTTGGGAAATGAACAGATAAAAACACTGGTCTTACTTGAAATGGCTGGAAAGTCTCTCCAAGCCAAATACTCCATTCAGACTACTACAACCAAATGGCTGAGCAAAAGTCAGCAAAGTTTAGTGTCAACAAAGTAACTGCTATGTTATCCTAGCAACTTTGTCATCAAATCAATTATCCCATCTTTTTAAGATTGCCACTTCAAATAAAGTCTCTACCAGCTCCCACCTGTAAAAGCTTAATATGTCCTGTATCCTTGCTTTAATGTACACAAACCTTCAAACTTGCTGCTCTATGCACTTTCAGATTTAAGGACCGACATCCTCATTAGCTGATGGAGAACTCCAGAGGCCAAAACAACAGCTAAACAATCATATATTTCCTTTGTAATTACAGAGAAGCAATGCCACAGAGAAGCACTTGACACTCTGATTCACTAACTAGGAATCTAGTACTGTAGAATCTCCATTCTGTGGGGAAAAAGTCTAACTTTAACTCAAATTATACTACAAACAATATTAAGGGGCATTTCATGCTGAAGCATCTATGTTTTTATTGTCAAATGTTTTCCCTACAATAACCCCACATGATTGTGGTATCAAAGACTGAAGCTTTTTAACAGAACTGAAAGTCCTATTAAGCAACTGACTGCATGAGCAGCACCAGGGCACATCGCGCAGGCAGAGCTCACTCCACTAGTCACACTTTCCAGCACGTCCCTAAGGTCACTAAGGAAAAGCTAGAGTGCATGCCTCAAATACAGATACTCTAACACTGCTTAAATAGCCACCTGACGATGTCAGAGTTCTCTAGCAATTGGAAATAAACAACTTCAGCAAAGTAAAAACCAGCTTTTTACTGGTTTGCATTACATATAACTTGCATTACATATAACTTTGCATTACATATAACTTGCATTACATATAAAGAGATAATATTTATTTGACCCAGAAATTTTAATTTTGCAAATAGGTCCTCAAAGTATTTGATTTTTATTTAGAAAATACTCTTCACACCAGCATTTCCATAATCTGGAGATAACTGACTTCTCCCCCTGCATCTTTTAGATGGAAAGACTGAGGAGTTAAAGGTCATTTGACTTCCTGGGGTGCCAACTCTGTTTAGTAGTTTGGCTTCAATGATTAAAGACAGACATGAATAGTGCCTACTAAATTTCTATTTTTAGATTCACTAGAATAAAAAAAATTTCCATTATGAATCAACTCTTATTTCTTCCTGACTAATCTAAATCATTTTATACAATTACTGTCTTATCTTCCAAGAGTCTTAATCTTGCACGCAGAGGCTTGATGCTACTGTTCCTCTACTGTAAAACTTGCATGATTACACAAGAGTAACTTATCCAAAAGGCAGAAGGATAAATTTAAGGCTACAAAAGCTGTCCTTTCTCTGTAGTGTTGCTTCTGCTTAGATTGCTTAGAGTTGCTTTAGAGGAAAAGTTAACTGGAAAGTTTAACTAATTTCAGTTAAGCAGTATTTGTACAATGGGATTAAAAACTTAGCAGTTGTACTTATTCACTCCATTCTCAGACAGCATAAGCCTCTCACACTTCACCACCACCTCTCTGACCACACAAGTCAATTTAATGGATTCTTTAATATAAAGATTAGGAGATATAAATATTAGTGAAGCCCCTTTACCAAAGGACAGTTATATAACTAGGCTACAGGTTATTGCTTTTATATCTACCTTTTAATGGTGACAAAAGTAGAAGATCACTCTTCCTCCCTCCTCATGGCTGTTTCTTACAGGTTTCTTTGAAACCTTTTTGGCAACTTTTTTTCTTGATTTTCCTGTTAATTTAATCACCTTGGCAAACAGTCCAGAAGGAATGAGATGACTACTCCAGTCTACTCCAACAATAAAGTCTTATAATTCAACTTTGAGAGTATTTTTAATTATATCTCTAGTGTAAGGATAATGCCAAAAGCATGAGTAAAAACAGATTTCTTCCATACTTTATGACTAACTAGACATGAAACAGCTATCAGTCTTATGAACTTTCCAGAGAATGTAAGTTAGCAGACTTGGAATCTTTTCCTTTCAAAATCCATCTTACTGAGATTAGGTGTTGAAGCAAAGACCTGGCACAGACCAGCCTCATGCTGTTAACTCACTCATACAGCTCAAAACAGACGAGCTAAAGGAAAGGGACGGTATAAAATACAGAAGAAAAATTTAAGAGGAAAGAGTGTAAGAGAAGTAACAGACAATAAAAAAAGAAAAATAAACATTATAGCAATGAGGTATCAAATGATCTACTATTTAATGCGAAACACAAGACAAAAGTCTTTTCATATGTACGGAAAAAGTTGAAGTTACTATTAAAAATAAAACAGTGTAATAACTAATACTTTTTAAAACCCTACAGTAAAAGAATTAGTCATCAATGAGAGGGTTAAAGCACACATTTTTCGCTTTCAGGTCAAACAGATTAACAGGTGCAACAGAGGTAAAACACCAACTTACTCCCCGACACAAGCAGAACTTTGCATTTTTTGCTTAGGGAAAACCTTGTGCTATACATGAAAATGTACCATAAAGGAATGGTAATAGTTTCCCCTCCCTTCAGTTCTTCATCTATATATTAGAATTAATACCAATTTATACAGATGCAAAAAACGCTCAAGCAGACAATAATAAGCCTTACTTGAAGTTTTACTTACTATTTTTTTCTTTTGAGATTTTAAATCTTCCAATGCATCATCTAAAAAAGAAATATGCATTACATTCACATTAGGAGAGAATTTAGGCACATACTCTGAACATTAGTCTTGCCATGTGAGATCACGTTATACACTGCCCATAAGCAATCCAAGTTTTGTGTATAGCAACTACAGTTTTACATGAAAGTAAATCATCTTAAATACTGAAGCTGCTCCTAAGTTACAGTTCAATACTATCACTTTACAGTTATTGCTATTAAAAAGTTTTATGTATTACTTCTTCATTAAGCAAGACAATTCTGGCTAGGGCACAGCTTTGAACTACAACAAAACTAGTAAAACATCAAAAATACACTTCAGCTCATGAGTCAGACTAGAGAAAAAGCCTGAGGTCTAAGTTTTAATATATCTATTCAAGTAACAGATTTACTGACTTTAATATTTAATGTAAGCCTCTTACACACTAGCTTCAAATCTAAATCTGTATTTCATTCTTTCAATACTTTCAGAGCACACCAAAACTCTTATTTTATAAGCTATTAAAGGGTCATTTCACTATTAAAGATAAGGGGGATTGCTATAACTAGTAGCCACAGGATCTAACCTCATCTCTAAAACAAAGAGAAAGAAAAGCCAAATGCTTTGGGGATTTTCCTGTAAATCAATGTTAGGAGCCTGGCACTCATTGACAACTCACTGCAGTAAGCGATCGTCTAATTCAGAAGATATTCTCTTGATATCATCAGCTCTCTACCTCCTTCACAGCAAAAGGAGTTTAAGAGGAAAGCAGTTTTAAGAGGAAAGGAGTAGGAGCACTAAACTAGACACTAATAGTTCACTTTTTTTTTTTTAATCCAACTTTGAGATGGCTTCCCTCATCCAGTAAAAGCAAAGCACTACAAGAAACAGCAATGGAAAAAAGCAGACTAATTAATCAAATTAAATAAGGAAATGTACATGATTAGAGTATTAAGTTACTTTAGAAACAAAACGAATAAAGGAATGTGTATCTGTTTGTACTTTTAAAGTCACCTATAAACCTGCTTTGGTACAACAAATCATTTTATTAAGTGTATGCCATATTAAAATTGGGTACATGTGTAATTCAAAATAGGATGCTGAACAAGATTTATTTTGCACTGGGCTGGACCACAGAGGATAGACACTTCCAGGAATTACATATCTTCAAGTTAAAAAACTAAGGCATCCTCCAACTCCTTTGAATCTGACATTTACATTGGAATACTGCCTCTCTGGAATCTCAACACAGATTAACACCTTGAAATGCACCTCTGTGTGGTAGGGCAACCTCCAGCCAGACAAGCAGCATATAGAATCCCAGAACTTTTGAGGCTGGAAGGGACTTCTAGAGATCATCTAGTCCAAACCCCGCCTCTAGCATCTGGTCAGTTCTTAGCAGTTCTTACGAATGAGAAGTTGCATTTAGTACAAAAATGTCTAAAAAAATAATCTCCCATCAGCCAAACCAATCAGTTTAAAGTGTAGGCAGTTGTTTCTTATCATCATTGCCTGTTTTCAACAAAAACTCTGAATCAAATGTCCCTTCAAAAGTGGCCAAATGGCAATTACTGCGAATTATTCTCAAGAAACCAATATCTTAAGCACATTTACTAAAGAAAAAAAACTCATAGCAGTACTATGAATAAACTAACCCCTTCACACTTTAAAGTAGATCAGAACACAGTTTAACTGGCCTGCTTGACTAGGCTTTCTAAAAATAGGCATCTCAATCTTCCAAAATCACCCTTACAGAGCTTCACTTTCCTTAGTTCAGAGCACAGTTCCCAAGAATCATACAGTTATTCACAGGCCTTTATAGTATTAATTATCTTCAGTGACTCCAAAGATATTGTATTAATCCACCTCAAAGTAAAAGACAAGCTTCAAGCCACTGCACTGGCAGTTCCCTATCTCACCTTGACCTTCTCCTTTACTGCTTTAACCTTCATATTGTGCATTTGATTTCTCCTTTCCCAATATGGGACTTACATCTCTAACTCAAACACATCACTCTTACCCAACTTCCAGAATAATAGAGAGCATTCCTTTGGGAATGTTCCAAAGTGAATTAAAGCCCTTTCAACTCTTTACAAATAGTTTCAACAAAAAAGACTAGACTTGCTTGTACACTAGAAATCGCAGCAAGTGCCTTGAAGGGAAGTGTCTTCTCTAGGAGATTCTAGTCACCATACAATACTTTGACTATTTTATCTATTCATAATATTCTGCGTCTTATACTTGCAGACCAAATGTAAATACTAAATTGCAAAAGTGATCTTATTAAACTCATAAGCTGGCAGGATTTAAATATATCATATTTCTCTGCCAGTCATAAGATGGGGTGCATTACGGGTTTTCTGTATTTTTGTACAGCACACTGTACTGTCACAGGCTGGACTGTTTTCAAAGAAAGTCACAAATGAAACAAATACTGCACACTAGTGCCACAGATACAGTGTTTAAATTTGCATTATAAACTATATTTCCTTTAACAACTCTCAAACTATCTTTGAACATTCTGCATTAGCTTCTTCATAGTTACATGACACCCTATTTTCATCAATTCTCCAAGCCACACTAAAACACACCCTTTTATCCCTGCTCTTCACTCAGATAGTAATATAAATATCCCTTAAAGAATCTTGGCTCTCATGCTATAAATCTCTTCCTATATATAATGGATTAAGGTAATAGAATCATTGCTAAGTGCAATTACTGAATGACTGCTACTATTGCTATTTATGTCTCTCTTCCCTCATTTCAGCCCATCACACTTTAAAACATCCCAACCAGACAAAAAGTTATTGTGATTTTACAGTGAAGTAAAGGGACAAGTTAAACAGCTTCGTCCACATTCACTCATGAACCATGTATGTGGTAAAAAACAACAGTTCAGCTAAGGCTAAACATTTTAGTGTTAACCAAAAGGCTACTCCTCTCCTGGAAGCCATATTATTCAAAATATTTACATTTTCATAGAAAGTCTTATTCCCAAATATTTCCATACACTAAAAAAACTGAAGAAATACTTACTATTCCTTTCTGTCCTTTTGGAAAAGAAAAAAATGAGCAGTGTTCTTATAAACCAGATTCTTTAAAACAGAAAGAAGAGTTAATTAAATTAATTAAAATGTATTACAGTAATCATTTTTAAGTCATTTAGGAAGCAGGATAGTTCATGTAGTTCATGTAAGAGACTTACCAGATGAGATTTAACTTTACAGATGCAAGGAATAAATCTTTATGCTAATACTAAGTAGAAAGCTATAAATAAAATTAGTATTATGACCACACTGATGCATCTAAAAAATCCTACTGTTTCTATTAAAATATCACAAGATATTACTACTGTAGGTGGAAACATTAAGAAAGCAGCAGCAGTAACATGATGGATTGCTAAACCTTCCTTACTGATATGTTTCAAAGCCAAGTAGAAGCAAACACCAAACAGCAGGAGTAGAAAACGCTGCAAACTTCAGAATCACAGAAGGGCTGATGTTAGAAGGGACCTTTAATGATCATCTCGCTCTCTCCTTTCTGTTCAAACAGGCTTGTGCAGAGCAGGCTGCCCAGTCCCATATTAAAGCAGCTTTTTCCTATCTCCAAGGATGGAGCTTCTCATGTTTCAGTCTGTGCCTACTGCCTCTCATCCTGTCCTTGGGCATCCAGTCTGGCCCCCTCCCTTCAGATACTGATGCACATTGGAAGGATTCTTCCCTCACTCTTCAGGATAAGCAGTTTCATCCTTTTCTCATAGCTGTGATGTTCTAGGCCCTAACTTTGAAAAGGAGAAACAATAAGGCCTTAAAATAGATCATTATTGGTAACTATTTGATTACTTACTATACTTCATATTTTTAAAAGGAATGTTTATTGGAAACTTAAAATTGAAGAGTGTGCCAATAGTTGAAAAGCACTCAGTCACTATCTTTTATTATATAGATAATACAAGTTAACCAAAAATCTAAACTTACCCCCTAAGGCTCAAAATTAAGACTCAGGAGGTTTGAGAGAAGAACTCAGGAACAAAAGCGGAGAGACAGCACAAACACTGGTAACTCCTCCAAGCAGAGTTAACTGTCTCCAGCCTTGTCTATTTTAGAGCTAAGAATCCAGTTGGGTTTAGCTGTATTTCAGCAGGCTTTGAGACAACAGAGCAGTTTTTCATGTTACTAAAACAACATCTGATTTATGCCCATTTTCATTTGGAAGGTCTCTCTGCAACCATCAGGGCATAATTTCTCTAAGAGCTTAGAATTGTATAAAATTAAGTTGATGTTTTCCCTGGTAAATTAAGTGGCCTAAGCCAAGCAGCAAATCTCATACTTCATTCCTTCCAAAGATATTAGACAAAATCCTCCTAGTACCAAGTACCATATATTAAAAAAAAAGTAGAAATGAAGGTAAAAATAAATACTGAAGGCCAGAAATGTTCTCTTAATAACAACTAATGTAACAAAGCATACAAAATGTTACCAACGTTTTAAATAAAGTAACTGATTTGTGGACTGTCTTCTTTTGCATTCATATAAAATTCTGTTCCAAACGCTCTCAAAAGTTGAAAGAATCCAAGTCAGGTAAGTTAGTCAAGACAAGTGGAAGGTAAAATAACCAATCCCAGGTCCGATTAGCAGAAGAAATTAATTCCTCCCCACTCTCGAACTATTCACGTGTAACTGTTTTAAGAATATGACTGGCTTTGCCCACTTGCCCAGTGTGAGGAACAACTCTTTCAAAAAACAGAGCAAATGCTTATAGGGTTTGAACTGTGTTTAAGAATATGCTAAACGGACAAAAATATTTTTTCTAGTGTTATATATATTTAATAAAGATATTCAAAGAAATAGACAAAGCAAACAAAGTCAATTTCAGATTTCTTCTGCAAAAACTTGAATGCAAAAGTTTAATTGCAGGCTATTTCAAATCAGTTTTGTAAGGTTAAAATAAAAATATAACCTAGAATTAAAGTGAACCAGACAAAACAGTTCACATTTGAACTAGTCATCTTCAAGAGGTACACCATTTTAACATGTGTTATTCTCTCCAGAATCTCAGATATATAAATATACATTTTTAAAAGTTAACGATACTATACATTTCTAGAATTTAACTCACTCTACCAACATCAGTAACATGCTCAGACCCTGTGGGAATGACCTAAGGCAGAAATAAGCTGGTGACTGACTGCAGGCTGGAAAAGGCAGACATATTCCAGTTTGATTAGAGCAGGAAAATCTCTAGAGCTAGTACTGGGTGGCACGAGGCTTTCAACAAGGAGTCACCTCTTGACCGAGGATGAAGACAAGCTGGCAGCTGCTTGCCATTCACACCTGCCAAAAAAACTGAGGGGGAATAGCTTAAATCAGATCAACAGTTGCAAGTCATAAGAGAACCCGAGTGTAATTCTGAATGTTTGCAAGCTGACAACTAACTTGGAATAATACAGCAACTCAATGTTCAAAATATGAAGAACTGGAAATAAATGAGAAGGAAAGTCCAACAAAAATATCAAACAGTAGGACTAGAAGCCAACCACCACCCTGAGATAATGAAAAGGTTAATTTCCCAACTAGTCTAACACACAAGTGAAGAGAGGTTAATGATATTTCCTTTGCTACACGTTTTCACGAGCAAGTCCTACATGGTAATGACAAAGGCGTTCAAATCTCTGTACTTAAGAACTCAATCAATTTATATTGCTCTGTCAAAGATTAATCTGAACTTTAACTTCTGTACTAACTGCTTCTACTCAGGATATTGGTGACTATGTATCAATACCACAGCATTCCATAACAGCAACATATTATTATACTATAGACAACAATGACATAAAAAGGATCTTCAGGTAGACCTTGCATGCTATGTTATGCAGGACACCAAACAAGCTTGCAAAGGGTTAAATATTGGCACTTCACTCTGCCACTCAGGCTAAAGCTAACTCCCTTCCCTCCTTCCCCCTAAAAAATCAAGTTTCACACAGATATTGCACAAATGGAAACAGTATTTAACATTTTCATTCCAGCAAATTAGTAAATAAAGACATACATGGAGAGGCTGCTCCACAGACTGCTTCATTTTCCTGGAAAAATCTGGACTTGGGAGCAGGAAAGAGGCAGGAAGACAGCAAGGAGGTTGAGTGAGGTGGCCAATTTTATTCCTCTTAAGAAATTAAATATTTCTTAGAGAACAAGAGCCATTCATGAGGAAGAGCAGTCTGAGCAGCTCGGTGAAAAGCAGCTGTCAATACTTTCTCTCATTTCCATTGAGAAAGTCCTTACACTCATATTATTATTATTATTATAGGAAATTTCCTGGTTGAAAAGGAATCAGGCATTTTCAAAAATAACTAATCAGATAAAACTGATCCTCAACATATTAGATGACCTTTCAATGACTTCTCTGTTAACATTTACCTAATACCTAAAAGTACAGTTTCTCCGTTCATTCTTGTCTTTCCCATTTTTATATGCTGTATTTTACATACAGACACCACAGCTGTCAGGTTCATATTACACTATTACTTTTCCAAAAGTAGCAGAGGAGAAAAAAGATGATGCTATTCTACTTATAATACTTTACAGCTCTTCAAATACAGGCCACTTCAGGTCTAGTATAATTTTCAGCAGCCATGCAACTTTGGATGTTAGCACATACAAAGTTAGTTCTACACTAAACCCGGGCCTCCAAGAAAGCCTCTCTCCAGCTATTTGAATTTACTATACAGAAATCTCAGCAAGTCATGACAACACAAGGATGACAACAAACCCAAGCCCCTGCTGAGATATAATTCCATCTCATTGCAAAGGACAGCAGTTAGAAAAAAATAGTTGCATTTACTTACATCAATGGAAATGCAAAAAATGGAAGTGTCATAATCAACCTCGCTGTCCATTCATCAGGAAGACACCACAAATACACAATTAAACAGGTAATAAGATAAAGAAGTGAGGAGTAAAGGAGTAGCCTTCCAACCCATAGTTTCTGGAGTCTCTGATTTTTTTCTCTAAATTCTTCTAATGTCTGTATTTCCTGCAAATAAATGGGAATTCAAATGTATTAATTAAATTCATTGGTGGTTTAAGCTCTCCTCAAGTATTTGTTAAAATCAGTCTTCTCAGCAGTTTAATAACTGGCAATGCTTGCCCAACAGATAAAGTTTTCGTAGCATAAACTACAGCACAGTGTAAAGGTTACATGTCCCAGTCACAACACAGCACTGCTGGGCACGTAATATGACAAATTAGCACTTTTCTTTATATAATGATTTAGTAAAATTCAGATGAAGGAGAAAAGCAGCAGCTCCCTTCTGTGTTTATGCAAGTCTGCTCGCACCATACTTTGCAATCTAAAGCATCTGCAGGATTTCAGATGCTTCTAATACTCCCTACTAACATGCAGAATTGTCAAAATTTTTCAGTCACCTCAAATATCTTTTCATTTCAGTATTTCCTTACACTCAGAATGAAAAACTGAACATCTGAATTATGCTTTTGGCATATGAATAAGTGATCAAGCAATGCTATTCTTTGTTACTACTTTGATTGCATTTCAAGTGACAACAGACATGCTCATACTTTCACTAAAAGGAAAAAGTATCAACAATGTATCTCAAAGCAGCCCATTTCCCAATATAACACCGCAGGTTGTCACAAATTCTGGCTACAATCACAACTGATTACTAAATTGTCCTTTCAGTTATTCTGCCCATGATCTTACTTATTACCACTTTGTAACACTTAAATATACATGGGTGCTTTATTAATGTATCTGATGAATCAATTTTTGCTTTAGTGACATTTTCTTGAAAATATAAAATAAGACATTAACTGTTAACTATAATTAGATTGTCTAATCAAGCTGAGCTCACATTCATTTCCATTACAGTCTTTCTAAATGCATTTTTAAACTATGCTGCACTAACACTGGTTTCTGTTTTTTAATGATTAATGGTAAGGGAAATAAAGGTAGCAGTACACCTGAAACTCAATCTTTAGCCCATCCTACCAGAATAATTACCAAAATAATTTAAAGATCATTGCAGTACTTTACATTTGTATGAAGAATTGCTAGCAAAAGGACATTTTTTTGGACAAAAACAAATCACCAGAGAACAAATACATACCTTATCAAGTTTTTCTAATACTTCAACGGTAGAAGGCTTTGCCTGCTTACATAGGAAAAAAGGGAGATATTAACCTTAAGAAAATTCATCATCTTGATGGTTACTTCAACATAACCACTTCATAACAAAAATACACATATCAAGTGATTAATATATTGTCTACACAAAAACTAATTCTCCTACATTACTGGTCTCTGCCATTACTACTGAATTACCTTCTTTTACACTCATCTGAAGGTCTCCTACACCACAAAAGATAGAAGGCTACAACTCACACAGCAAAGTTTATCTGGGCAGCAAGAGAGTCAAGGAGAGAACTCATGAGCAGGTGCAAGAGATAAAAAGAACAAGCCAAGAACCCCATTATGAAAACTTCATCTTTTTCAACTTCTCATTGCACAAACACACATGCTCCAAATCCCACTTATGGTTCCTCCCTGGTTTCTGAGAGGTACGAAGCTGTTATTTCCCTCACCCTTCGGAACACAAATTAGAAAAGCACAGCCTATACTGCACAACAGAAACTCCCAGCTTCCATCATGATGCAAAAGCTGAAATTTTGTTTAAGCTCCTGCTTTTAAAGGAGCCTTGTATCAGAAGTTCTCAGATAGTTTTATAATAGGAAAAGGCAAAGCTAGGCTGAGTACTCCCACCTGCAACCACTTAAGAGTGGTCACAAACCTCACACCCCATCTGACCTAAGCTTTCCCATAAACTCAGTACATCGTTCAATAACACAGAAGGTAATAAAGATAATTAGGAAGGATGTATATTACATATAAAACTATACCCACTAAAATATTTGAAGTTTAAAATTGATAATACTCTCAATATATCACACTCTGAATATAACTACGTTCATCTAAAAAGACTACCAAGTTTCCAAGTTTACTGTATCTATCCTTACAAGGCAACACATAACTATTTAGATTTAGCCAAACCTTGCAAAACCATAGTTTCAACTTTAATCAAACCAGAGTGAGATCCGTCATAAAAAAAAAATTTAAAAAGCCATCCATGACACAGTTTTGGGTTCTTTTAGAGAATAGGCTAGAAATCTTGATCACTGTGTCTCACTCTTGCTCAGCTACTGACTTTTAATCAGTATATTTATAGGAAAACCTCATCATTAACATTCAACCACAAAGAACAAACACAGAATTACAAGAATCCTATCAAGTGATTAAGAAGAGTATGTCCTAGAAACTCCAGTCTTCTAGACTAACTAAAGGTTATTAGATTGCAGTAAGGTTTACTTACCCTCCATCTCGAAATTAATCCACCCATCTTCTATGCCTGGGCAAGTGCTGGTAGATTTAATCAATCTTCCACTACAATTCAGAGCTAGAAGTAAAGCATTAAGTACTTAAGTGTTATCCACCATATATTACAA
Organism: Nothura maculosa; assembly: GCA_032353885.1. Taxonomy (NCBI): domain Eukaryota; kingdom Metazoa; phylum Chordata; class Aves; order Tinamiformes; family Tinamidae; genus Nothura; species Nothura maculosa. Next base: position 3,790,093 of record JAUBOD010000244.1, on the reverse strand, counting down.
GATTAAACATTTTATTGCAATACTTAAAGGAACCCAAAACACTGCATAAGATCATGGTCTATTTATCTGCCTTTAATTATTTTAAAAACTCACCTTACATTTTATACAGCTCCTATCTTATTAAGTCAGTTCATCAGCCATGATGCCCAAAACTCATTTCTACTTTGGAAACACTTAACCTGAAGGGAGCACTAAGAAGTGGAGCCACAGAACAGCTTTTAGAAGAAAGGCCAAAATCCTGACAAAATCAATTCAAGGAAATTATTAAGACAGATTATTTAAGAAAACGATTCCCAATTAACATCTCAGCTGCTCATAACTTGCAGTGCTTCTTCTCAGCCTCCCTGTCACTCCAGATAGCTACCATTAATATCCTACTCCAAGATGAGGAGTTCTTCAATAAGCTACTTCCCTTTAATGCTTTAAGCAATAAGAGCTTATGGTGTAGCACTGTTATTCTTCATTGGCAAGATTAGTTTCAAGTATACAAATAATAAGAGTTTAAAACACAGCTATGGAGACTTCACTCCCACCGACAGGGGCTCCCGGCACCGAGCAGAAAGCGCAGCCACCGGCGTATCAAGTGGCACTAGAGCAATTCCAGAGATGCACAAGTAGCTCAAGCTCTGGACAAACATGGAACCCAGGAACAGCAGTAACTTGATGATCTGAGTCTAGATTCCTGAAATAAAGGCATAATTCCTTCCCATCACCAGCTGGCTAGAGTCAATTAACATTGAACCACAGGCGAACAAAATCTCCCCAGTCATTTAATTTACAAGATTTTTACCCAGTGAATGAGTTACCACCTCATAGCAAACTTAACAGAAAACTAATGCTCAATTACAGCATTACTATATCAAACTACAAACAAGTCTTTTTTCTTTAAAGTCTTAACTCTGTAATTAAATGATAAAACTTGGGGAGGAGGGGAGGGCACACGCAGGTAGAGGGAGGAGAGGAAAAAAAAGCATTGATCTACCTAGAAAGAAAACTAAAATAGACTCGATTATTAGTGTAGCTATTAAATTACTTTTGGCAGGAAAAAAAAAGGCAAGCCCATTTAAATCCAAATTTGTTCTCAAAGTTACCCGAAACTATCAAAACAAAATAACTTGGTATCAGAGTGATCTACAGAAAATAAAAAGCAGTTACCTCTGGGTCTCTGGAATGACTTCTGAAAATCACTACAACCGTAGCTGAGCTCAGTAAGACAGTATTTATTTTCATTATTACTTTTCAAATGCACAACTCTACTGTTCACTAACCCTGGAAATTTTATACAACTTCCATGTGGCAATTACAGGTCAGATTCTACATGCCAAATATTGCAGTAGACCCTATCTGAACAAACAGGCTCTTCACAAATACTTTGAAAAGAAATAGTGTCTTTATTGCAAAATGACATAAACACTACAGCAATGGCTCCAAATCATCAGTTAAGGAGTCTGTAAGCCCAGCATGAAGTCCACGCATCCCTTTTGCTTCCCTAGCACCGACAATGCTGCCAGGAGCAAGGGCAGCTCTCAGTTATGGGCCTGCACCCAAACACATGGGAACCACGATGCTCCCTTGGCCTTTGCACATGGCCTTTCTGGCACCAAAGCTTGAGATCCTGCGTGGTGGAGGTGCTAGGAGACAGGGACACCAGAGCCACTGGTTGCACTCATCTTTGTCAACAGCACGTGCACTGCAGGACATTATTTCAACAGAGCTGGCAAATATCTCAAAGGGAAACAGGTTTGACAAGTGCCACCAAACAACCTTACACTAACTGCGATGTTGACAGCTCACATACACTGCATTAAAGCCTCTCTCAAGTTCATAAGAGCTGAAACTAAATTGGCATTCACAGTTTACATAGCGAGCCCTTATTTTTGCAGATAGCTTTCACCTGCCTCTGTGGAGTACCTCAGAAGTTTCCCTTCTTCCCTCTCTTGCTCCCCATCCCTCAACAGAGCCACAACATGTGTCCAACAGCTCACAAGCCAAACTCCCAGTGTTTCCCTCCAGCTCACCTGCACATCATTCCAAACCCACCACTCACATCCTACTCTTGATGGCAGCGCTACTGCCTCTACAACAGCCCTGGCCAATAGCCCTGCCTCACAGCACTGCTTCTCTGTATGGCCCAGCAACCCAGCCTATTTCCACACACACTACCACGGATTTAGTAACAAACAAGACACCTGCAACAACTGCTTTGCGTAGCCTTAAGAGGAACAGTAGAAATATTCTAAAAACACAATGTAGAAGCTGTATGATCTGACCAGCTCAGAAAAAAACACCTCATAGCATCTTTTAACTCCAAAAATATACAGCTCAACAAGTATAATGCAAAGCAAAACTACAGCCAGTAAAAGAAACACAGAGCAGAAAGCTCCTGGATTATGCACACTTATAAGAGTCATCGACCAATCTTTTTATCTAAGCAGAATAGCTCGACAATCTCATTACTCTTTTAACAAGTCACTCAGTGGAGCAGATTGCTTTCTTCAGCTAAAAATATCAGCATTTTGCATGTCCTGTTGGACTTAGGGTGGATTCCCAAGGAAAACACCTTAAGCCCCATAAACAGCCCAAAGCCAAGATGCAAAAGCATGCGGAACATCCCCTACGTCAGTGCCCTGGCTGCTCAGGCTACTTTAAAACATGTTTCAAGATAAAGAGCATTACAGAAAAAAAGCTCTTCGACACCACATAGGCCTGTCTCGCAGACCCACTCTCCTGTCCTTCAGTTTCCACCTCAAGTTTCCCGCAATTTACCAACCACAGCAGCTCCCAGGGCAGCTAGTAAATTTCCTTCCCTACAAAAGCCCCAGCCAAGCAAGCGAGCAGCGCAGCACTAGGGCACCAGCCCCTACCAGCCACTCCCAGTGCCTCCCAGGGAAACCAAGCACCTGGTTTAGCTGATTTTAACCTTCACTTGCACAGAACTCCACATGGGAGCACCCAAAGGCCTTCTGCCTTAAAACCCTCAATGAAAAACATTAACTCAGCTTCCAAAAGAGTCTTTAAGCGATCCACAATGTAACAGGACACCCTGGGGATCTCGGGCAGGCTCAGCCGGAGCAGCCGCCTGCACGAAGGCCCCGGAGAGGGGGGACAGGGGCAGCCGCAGCCCGGGGCAGCCCAGTCCTGCCGGCGGCGAGGGGCTGAGCCCGCGCAGGGCCGCGCCGCGGGCAGGGAGGGCAGGTGCCGCCCAGCGGCCCACGAGGAGCTCCGGGCCGGTTCGGTTCGGTTCGGTGCCGCACGTACCTGCCACGGGCCGGGCCGCGCATCCCGCGCCGCCTGCGCCGCCGCCCGCCGCCGGAGGAGGGGCC
>JAUBOD010000244.1:3771201-3786657 GCA_032353885.1 Nothura maculosa | reverse complement strand
GGCGCCGCCGCGCGGGGCGGCCGCGCGGGAACGGCCCCAACGGCTGGAACGGCCGCGTGCGGGGGGCGGCGCTGAGATGGCGGGAGGCTCCGGAATGTGCCCCCATAGCTGTCTGTAGCTGGAATCGCAGTCCAGGATGGGCTTCTAGTTAATTCAAAGCAAAATAATGGCAGTGCAGAGCCTTTGAGCAAAGCACATACACTCTGGCATCTGTACCGAGGTGGAAACTCCCCTTTCAGATCTAGCGTTTTGCTTCCTTTCCACATGCCAGGAGACCTGGTGCCTAAGCCCTTCCTGCTTTTCAGGTTCTCTCCATAGATCCACATTTGCTGGCAAACACACTTGCAGTAATGACTATCCCTCTGCCAAGCGATCCCCCTCAACCTCTTTTTTTATACAAGTTAAACACATCCATAACACGCCCCTGGTTATGATACATCGAGCAGTATGTTGCTATAGGGAAGCTGGTTTAAACTTTAGTCAAAATGCTAACATTTATCTGTCTATTTAAACCCATGATCTAGTATGGTATCCATTTAAAATAAACATAGATAATGGCAGTATCGTACTGAAAGACTTTGGGGGAATGTTGGAGCCAGCAGCAGCTTCTCCAAGGACTTTCTTTTCCCCAGATTGTCGTACACTTTCTAAAGTCACTAGGAAATCAGCTTTGGGGTTGAATCAGAATTTTGACAGGCAATTACAGACCATGTGCATGACCTTGGGCCATGTTGCAGAATAGATTTTTATGCATTCTTCCTCAATCAAGTTCTAATCACAGCTATACACTTATAAATATAACTGGTGGTTTTAAAATATAGTATTAACTACCACTTTTGAACTTTCCATGCAGATGAGCCTCTCAAGCACAGAATGCATGTCTGGTAGTTGACAGTAAGGTCAAGTATGGGATGCTATATGATAGTACATATATAGATGCATGTTTGTGCCTGAGATCTGCTTTCCAGAGAACATATCCACCAAGAAAGCAAAGATGCACTTGTAACTAGCAAGGCTAGTAAGACCGAGTAGTAACTCAAATCAGTCAAAATAAAAATTTCATTAATTTAGTTCAAAACTGCCCCCTTGAATATTTGAAATCCTAAATAAATTCTATATGAAATCCTTCCTTTTCAGTTGGACTGGTACTTAATTTGAATCTAACAGCAGTGTAGTCTCCACAATTTTTCCCCTTGGGATCGTAATTCACACTTCTAGTCCTTCCATAAGCAAAACACAACAGTCATTAATAAACTTCATTTTAAAATATTGGTCAACTTCAGAACAACACCCAGAAAGTCTTCTTTGCTTTCAAGAAGAGTTTTCCCATGGTAATGTTCATAAAACACATATATGTTAGCAATATACATAGTCTAATGGTCTGGTTTATTTTCTAAACAAATATGTGGTCGTATACATCCTTAGGTAAATGCTGTTTGGTTAAGAGAAGCTTAGCATTTCTAATTTGTGTTTACTTGAGGTTTTTAATTAGGCTGCCCAAATATGTTCAGCAGTCTCTTAAAAAAGACCCCCTTGGACTTTTCTGGCTACTGAGGCCATATAGTTTAACTCATTTAGGCACTGAGAAAACTTAGATGTTGATGCAGAACCATTGTCCACACTGCAATTGGAGAAGTGATCTCAGCAAATGAATGTGCACATTTGAAGCTACCTTTAAAATCATAAACCACTCAGCCCTTAACACTAGCTTTGCACATGCTGCAATCTCAGCAGTTTTCACAATGCTTAATCAATGCAGCAGCAGTTTGAGAATTACCTGCCGCTGTTTGCACCTTTGCCCGCAAACCGGAGCCCTGCCTTTCGGCCAGCTCCGCGGCAGCACAGCTTTCCTCTGGAGATGGCTTCCCATGTGCAATAGGCACCGCAGCAATTAAAGCACCAGAACGGTCAGGGACGCCGTCCGTGCGCTGTTTGCTGTGTCTCTGCCAAGCCGCTCCACTGCACTAGCCCTTTGCATCACTGCAGCTTCCTCCTCCTCCTCACCTGGATGTACCATGGCCAGGAGACGTTAGCATAAGCCACAGCCCCATCAAGCCAGCTATGGCTTCCTAAATAGACTGGGCTTCCTAAATGTCTTGTATTGAGTGAATGCTTGCTAGCAGTTCATGGTTGACGAAATGTATATATATACACACACATACACAAACCATGAATATCTTGTGTATTTCAGTTTCATTTTTTTAAAAAAGTCTTAATGATGTCTTTGATTAAGTAGTATAGGAACTTTTTTTTTTTTAGCAATGCAGAAAACGCATAAGGAGATAAAAATTTAATTGTATGGATACAGCAGTAGTGTAAGTTAACCAAATCTGCAGTTTACTCTTAACTAACCTAACTGACGGATGGGGGCAATTCATAGATGGGCCCAGGCTATCTTCTGGTCTTGTTTTACTGCAAGGAATAATTGAACTCAAAAATCCCTACCTTTTGTGAATAAAAATATGTGGTCAGTTGGCCACGTATGAAGTCCATTAATGCATAAGTTTCTTGGAGGAGCAGATATTTGCAGGGGACCTATGAGTTCTGCCCACATCACAGCCATCAAAGATTTCCTACAGACCTCAGTTGAAATACACAACAGTTGTGGAAGGGTCATTACTAGGTGAGCTCACTCTGTATTCAAGATTCTCCTCCAGCAATAAAATACAGAGCTCCACCACACTTCATTGCCTATTTTATTAGAAGCTTTCAAAATTCTTAGTTGGCCTCATTCTGAGTATTGCAGAGATTGCATCTCTCCATACGTTCTTTTAAATACCTGTCTTTGAGGAAGTTACTGTAGCTACTGTATTGAAGATACCATATTTTTTTCATAAGGGAAATTTTATTCAGTAGAATGCAACATGAGACTGCCAATCTCCTAGAATATGTGACATAATAACATGATGTATGACATTGTTTGACGTAATTCTATAGAACAATTTGCCAAATCATAAAAAACATGTTTTTAAAGTAATAGACAAATCCATGAGGTAAGATATTTGGCAATGTGACTTCACACCACTAACCAAATATTCATTCTGCTTCCAACCTGACAATATATTTCCCATTAAAAAAAAAACCAAAACAAAACTTTCAATTGGGATTGGTACTAGGAAGAGAAGCAGATAGCTTTTTTCCAGATTACAAAGGTCTGCAAGAACTGCCTTAGAGTGAACTCATGAATTAGAAAGAAAAAAATAAGTCCAAAGTCATGCGGGAAAAAAAATACAATTGGAAGCTTTAAGAAAAGCTCAGGAATGGAAAGACCAAATAAATAGGGTCTAATTTGTAATGTTTTCATGTTTTGAAAGCACCTTATAAAAAAACTATATTACTAAAATAAGGTAACTTCAATGCTATATTTTGCCATGAAGCACTTTGGAAACATGCTCTGCAACAGCAGCAGAGGAAAAGAGAGTGAGAAAATTTTGAGAGATTTGATCTAGTTTTTGATATGTAACAGTAGATGCTGATTTTTGTGCTCTGCTCCAACTGTAAGCTTTGCAGTGTCAGATGTCAACATTCTTACATTTACCTCCTATTCCCTGAGCTTTTTTTTTTTCTTGATATTTTATCCTGTAGCACATTTCAGTGCTTCAGTACTTCCATAAAGTCCTTTGCATCTGACTCGGTCACAACTTCCAAATAAATTATACCTGAAAAAGGAAATGCATAATCCATCAGGTTAAACATTTTGAGCAAATGGTTCACTTAAATTCACAATTATCACATACGCTGTTCTTTTCATGATTAAGACATTTTAGAAGTTATAACTGATTTTGGTAGTTATTATTTTGTATAAAATATGTGTTTAAATGTTTTAAATCAAAGGAATTCTGAGCGTCTTAAAATTCTTCAAAGCCTACAATAGGAATACTTACTATTTGAAAAAAAACATGTTTAAAGATAGAATGGAAACTTCTTTTGAATACTATTGGTTTCTAACAGAATATTTAGAAATAGGGTAGGAATTTAGGTTTTTGTGTGGTATAAAAACATTTTTCTTATATTTCTTATAAAATATGCTTGTAAAATATTATAGATATAAGCGTTCTGTTATTAAAACCTCGTGAGCAAATAGAAAAAAAAACTAGAGAGAGACTGTAGCCTAAAAAGCAGAAAGATGTTTTCTGCCTATATTCAAAAAGTTATACTTCATGTATGAAGTTTTAGGAGCAATTACTATGCACATATAAATACATACTCTTCCTTAATGGGCATGACTTCAAGCATCTGACTCTTTAATGGTTATAGTGACTAATATATGTTTATAGTGAGAAAAAATGACTGTATAAACAATAACTCAATATTCTGTGGAAGAAAGCCTACTAAATCAATTTTCCTTAGTCTCTAAATGAAAGCGTGATTATTTTCACTGAAAGTATTTGAGCTGTGCTAATACTTAAGTCAGCTATATTATTTTTGCTTCCTGGAGCAGTTTACTCTTTAAACAAATTAGGGTTCTGATTCGACAAGATGCCTCCTCTTTAATAAACATGTAAGTACATCCTTAAATTTTATTAACATCTATTTCCTTGAAGCTAAATAGTGCTTTCCAATAGCCCTTTTAATATGGCTGTGCCTACTGGGCAAAGAAGGAACTAACACATCAAAATGAGGGCCAAATTATGAAGCAATTTGAAAGAAACTCTGATTGACCTTCAGAGGACTTTTATTTGAAGAAGAATGATGGAATTTGGAACCAATAAATACAATTCTAGGGGCAAACAAGAATGTGCTGTTCTCAGTGCAGTGAACCTCCCTTCCAGGGACTTGCATGCATATACAAAGCACAGACAAGTGCGGAACCAAGAAACCATTTTTATTCAACCTGACTGCATTTTAGTGCTTTCTATTAGTCAAGCTGCAGGAGACAGGCAATGAGAAGGAAAGTTCTAATTAGTACATATATTTTGCTTTTGATAACTGTTCAAAAATAGCAGATAGAACATTACCTGCATTAAATGCATTTCATACATATTTCTGATTGTTACAAGAAGTTACTTTAATGAAGTATTAAATTTACGTATAAAATTATTTGCAGCAAAATACCAAGAACTAGATCTGCTAATAAGCTTTATTCTTTTTGGAAACCACACAGAACCACATAGTGCCCCAAATGCCAGAAAGAGGACAATAAATATTTCTGGCACACTTTCAAAGGTACATAATGCCAGACATAGACATGTAAAAGTAATGGCAAGTTCTACAAAGATTATAAAAGAAATAAAATCACAGTTCATAATTCGTATAATCATGTTAAATAGCAGGCTTATAAACAGATTCATATAATAAAATCCACATGTAGAAGTATCTGTAATTTCACTCAAAGATGGCAAATACTAGAAAGCAAGCTGAAGAACTATGAACAGTTGCTTTGTGTTTATGTTTAGTGTACAATTTGTGTTTATCTTTTCATACATGACTTTGAAATGAAATGAACTTTTTAAAGACGAGATTCAAAATAATTCAGAATTTCAGAACATTTCATTTATGAGCATCTTTTACACAACTCTTACTGCTTCAAGATTTAAATAAGATCTAAATTTATAGCCTCTTTACTTGCAAAGCTCCCAGGGAAGTCTATGTGATTTTTTCATAGTGTGTCATAGCTAGTAAATATCTGAAATGCAACTCAGGTGGACCAATGAGGAATGCTAAAAGTATGGTTGAAACTTTTCCTTTCTTAAAGCTATATGATTAAATACATGAAGAAGAGAGACAGTAAGTAGATTTTCTATTGTAAATGTTCTAGTGACTTAAAAGGGCAAGATTTAAGGTCTTCCCAAGTCTGCTTTGGATACACAGGGGTGCTTAGCAGACAATAATTGTCAATTCAAGACAATAAACATCTTGAATTTGAAAACACATTTGGGAATTGTTACATTGGAGGCCTATCTGGTGATGTTTCAGTCATGGATGTTTCAGTGCAGGTTATCAGAAATAACAATATATTGTTATTGACAGTATTATATACTGTCAAAGGCAGTGAATTCAATTGCCATTGCACCCACATTTTTCATGTTCCATTCATAAACAGACCTATTGTCAACCAATGGACTGTAGTGAAAAGTATAAAAATATAATTAGTGCAGAGATGGATATAGAGGAAGAAAGTCTTAAATACACCTCAAATAAGGCATCAATTCCTCAAGCAAAATAAACCAGAATAAAATGAAATAGAAAAGACTTTTTTTTTTTTGGACACTAACAGCTCGTCAAAATGAATCTCATTGAGAATAAAGGAGGTTACCAGGAAATAGTATATACTGAAGTCTGAGAGTTTTTCTTCAGGGCAAAATACATATTTGTTCGGTCTGACTTATTTTATTAAGGTAATATATAATTTTCAGTACTAAATCAGTTCCATCACAACAGAAAAGTGTTACAAGGCTGCACTGTAATACATTTTATGCTCATCAGTGACTTTGGTTCTTCATGAAGGATAATAAAATGAATCAGTAAAACAAATTATTTTCACTTTTAGATAAAAGCTAATCCTAAACATCTTAACCTAACGTATAATGAAAATTTCCTCATTCTCACTTTGCTCTGTCCTAGCTTCTTCAAACACTTCTTCAAAACATCCTAAAATCTGTTCATTTTCCAGAGATCTAATGCCATAGTGCACCAACAAATATCAGTTGAAAACAGAAATATTTGGCAAAATACTTTGTGATGTTGTTTTACTGTTGGTTGACATGCCTTTGGTTTCTTTTTCTGTCCTTTAGCTGTAAGCAGCTTTGGTTTTGTCTGTTGTAGGCTTCAGTGACATGACTAGTAAATTGGTTCCTGGTTTGGGGATCTCTGGAGACTTCCACAAAGCAACTAGGCAACTTCTTCTGTAAAGTAACACACTAAACTGTATCTATCTGATAAATATATCAATATTTATCGATATTGATATTTATTGATTTCACCTCTTTGCTTACTCTTTGATTTTCCAAGCTTGGGAATTCTCACTGGTTATGATTTTCAGAAAGGTTTGGTATGTTCAGGTGAGATAGAGCAAGACTCTTGCTCTTCAAGAATTACAGAGCGTCTGGCCTTTGAAAATGAAGCTTCTCTAAAATGACGTTGGTTTGATATTCCAGATTAGAGGAATTCATTCATATTAACTAAGCTTATTTGTTTTTTTTTTTTTTTTAAAAAAAAATCTTTACCTGTGTATCTTCTTTGTTTTTCCCTCATACACTTTAGGAATATTGCTACCAATGTATGCAAATTTTTTACTTTTTTATTGCATTATAACTAAAAATTAACAGTAAAAATAAATCGTTACATTACTGCTGAGAAAAGTGCAGGCACCACACATATTTCTAACAATCTATAAATGCATTCCTACAAACTTGTTTATTGGATAAGTCTGGCCATAAATTGGCCAGGACACAGAAGTTTATATGAAAGGAGCAGAACATTGAACAAAAACATTATAAGTCCACAGTATTAGATTTAAAATAAAGTAACCACAAACTCCTAAATGTATATCCCAAAACTCACAATCTTTATAATGAAAGGAAAAGACCACATCATATAACTGTCTTAGCCAGGCAATTCAGCATTTAACTTGTTTATTTTTCAGTTAAACACAATCCAAATATCTCTAGGGAAGACAATGCTAATAACAAACATAACCACATCAGCTTTGTATATGAAATTCAATTTTAGCTTTAGTAGGGCCTGTCAAATTGGAAATTGTAGTAAAAAGCCAATAAGCCTTAATCAAATTCTATCACACAGAGAGATTGGGCGTTGTGTTTTTACCCAGTTTACTCCAGAATTTCTGGTCTGATCTTGAATCCTAAAATATTTGTATATTCCTTTGATACTTGGCTTAGCTTTGCAACTGATCTACCATATTTTTAATTAGGAAATTCCATATCAATAGAAGAAATCCTGCTTGATGGGCACAGTAAAGAAAACCAAGCATATTTACTTTTTTTTCTGTGGTTAGGTTACAAGTTCTTGCGACTGTTATCCTTCTCCCCACTGATAGAACTGCTGTTAATCTCCATAAGAGCAGGAGCATCTTACACATGGAATAACAACCTGAAGTCTCCTGCTTTCAGACTTCTCCCAAACACACTTCATAAGCATTACTTACATGTGCATCAATACCTGATTATAAAATTTAGTTATAAATTAATTATTTGCTTCTTCACACTATGTTCAAGTATTTGTATTACACTGAATTCATCTTTCACTCTAACATATCCTTTCATTAACTTAGAGTTTACATCTTTCTTATTCTTTCAATATTGCATGAAATTAGACCTTAATCCTACATTAGAGCCCGAGTGGTCTATTTTAGCTGTCTGCTTTTTTTGAAGTCTTATTAGGATCCTACCTAGTTGGGCATTGCTTACTGCAGCACATCACAAGTGCCAACAAAAGACCATCATTAGTCAATTGTGCGATTAAAAGGTCAGGAGGAGGATCTGCCTTTTGGATCAGCTTCCTCACTGGCACATAGAGGCCATATTTCTGGCATTTAGCCTGGATTTGGAGAGTTAAGGGCTTCAGACCCTGTGCACCATCAGTGCAGGGCTGAGCATAAGCTCTTAGCTGGCTTTCTGTGGGGCAAGAGCCTGTCCTACCACAGCCATTCAAGTGGGCAAAGCAGCCAGGCTAAACATGAGGCTGCACCAGGGCTGCTCAAACACATAGCATTTGCAATGCCTCTACTCCTGGCAATCATTTCTAAAGGAGAAATGACAAAGAACACACTGTGCTTTTCTTTCTCTGTTCCCTCTAATACCTCTTTGACACTCATCTCCTTGATTACTTGGCAGTTAATCCATTCCTTTTTTTTTGTCCTTCACTACTTCTTTTTGCAGGCAAGCACAATCATGAGAGAATGTAGGGTTTATTTACCACCACTTCTCTCATATCTCAGCAGCATGCAGGTCCAGAAGATCTGCTCTGCTTTCTGACATCTATAACACCTGAGTCTTCAGAAGTAGCAGCTCATGTTGGGTGCTATTTTTTAAAACTAGTAAAAATAAATAAATCTTCAAAAGGAACTCTTGTAGTGTATATATAAAAAACTTACTTTCATTTGTGAAAAGAGCCTATGCCTTGACTACTTGCAGGTACACCAAGCAGCAGCTCCTTCAGCTTCTTTTCCAGCTTCCAGGAAGTCATTTCTGCAACCATGAAAGGAGACAGCCCAAAAGGAGACCACATCTATCCGTAGCAATGCACAAGCATAATCTAGCAGGCCTCCCCTGCACATGACATGTTCTGAGGAGTCCATAACTGGCTGCTTGTATTTTTAAAATCTTGGCCTTTGAAACAAGATTTCTATGATGTGCCCAGCTGCACACAATTAAGAGCAGCAGCTCATTATGGTAGGGTGAGGGACTTTGAATGGGCATTTATAGGTTGAAAGCATCATCTACCCTTTTAAATAAAAGGGTACCTTCTTTTAAACAGAAGAAAAGTAAGTACTAGAAGATAACTCTGAATTCAGCATGTCCTTAGAAAGGGAAGATCTGCTATACTGAAGTTTCAAAATGCCAGGTCTTGAGAAGACCATATTTTGAGAAGGAGAGTGGAAACAACTTTTTATTAAGTTGCTCAAAAAAAAAAAAAAAAGTGTGGTATAAGTATTTAACTGCTTGGAAGGCTAAAAAACATTGCAGTGAAAGGGTCTAGCTTAAGATAGGTGAGAGATAGAAACAAATATTTCTCCATAAAATTGTTACACTAACATAAAGAGAAATACTTAGACTTAAGGTGGGAATTGAGGGAACAGTATTTTTATTTTTTCTTAACAGGAAATACTATTTAGGCATTTTATATAGGAGTTCTGCATTTGTGAAGGGGTAATTTGCTCCAAAATATGTGGGCAAAGTGCCTAAATTCTCTAATTGAGTAGTTTGCTTATAACCTCAGGCCATTAGGTGAATGTAAACTATTACAGACTTAGTAAGAAAATAGTCCCATTAGGATTTTTGTATTTGTATGTGGTTGTGGGTTAGTGTGACTGTTTCCAAAATCATGGATTAATGAAAAGGCCTTTTTTTCCCCCCCAAGCTTGAAAATACTGGCTTTGAAATTCCCAAACTCAAACTGAGGAGTTTTTTTGTTTCTACCAGTTATACAGGATAAAGCACAAGTTCGCCTACAATCTTTATAAAGACGACATATTTTTGGTACATATTTCATAAAAGCTGGCACTCAAAATTAAGGAGCACTTACTGCAATAAAAATGTACCTTCTCCTGCGAGGAAATCCTGGCCTTTCTGGAAGGATATGGATTTAGCCATTATACTTTTTACATATCACACAGACTGCTGATAGATTCATATTTAAGGAGACAACTTTGTGCAGCTTTTTAAAATACTGTTCATATTGTATCTTGTGCTTCTCCCTACACAGTACATCTCAGTTGAATTGCCTCTTTCTTTTCCTTTTTCCAGGCAAAGTTTAGCCTAGCATATTTTATTTTTAATAGTCACTGTATATGTAAATGGTAAAATAGAAAATAGGAAATAAACTTCTATTAAAAGTAATAACAAAAAATAACCTATGCATAAATACATTAGAAGTCAGCTTTAAAATAGCTGATACCTATCACATTCCATGTCTGTCTCCCAAAAACCGAGAAATAGGAGTAGGAAAAACTCCACAGTTAATGGAAAGAGAAAGATCCTGTGATACAGAAGAAAGTACAGATTACTAAAGAAAACACAGGAAAAGTATGCAGGGGCAGGCAGTTGTATAGCTGAAGTAGAAGAGCTATAAGCATGATTCAGCATATCTCAGGCTCTGGAAATACTCTTCTAGCAAAAGAAATGTCTGTTCTGAAGACTGATGCAGTTTTCATGTAAATTGACAGGTTTGTAAGTATAATATAGACTGAAAGCATCAGGGAAGAAGAGTAGAGATCAAAACATTTTGCATCCAAATACATTTTGCAAATTGAAGCAAAACACGGAAAAAAAAACAAGCTACACACTGAGAAGAGTGCTATGGCAATACATAAATAATCTGATTGTTCAGGGGATTAAAGGGAATAACCCAAGAGCAGCTTCCTATAGAATTAAAATAGGAGATAGGGGGGATTTATTAAAAATAGATTGGTCACATGGCTTGTTCTGCTTTTCTTACCATGCCAAAAGATCATAGGCTTTTATTTACCCATTATAATCAATAAAGGATTTTGTTTTGTAAGAGATTTATAAACAGAAAATAGCTATTTTGAAGATCTAACAAAGATAAAAGCACAGCGAATCTAATAAAATAAAGCACAAGTAAGTGTGAACACAGACTAGGAAAGCCTTTAAAACACAGCAGGGAGCACTATGTGTAATGATAGGTTGCTCTGGCTTTATCTAGAGGATATAGCATAGGTGGAAAAGAAAAGCAGTAAAACCAAAATTGAACATGATTATCTGAATAGGTCATCACGAAAAATCTATCAGTCAAGAGAGAAACTGAACATTTCAGTTATCCAGAAATATTAGTCATATTTACATCAAAATAACCTGCTTCAAATTTTCCACCTTACAAACAAACCCCGCAATGTGCTTCCCACATCATCCTCCTTTTGTCCAGCCTGTCAGGGTAGCACTCAAGACACACAGATATCCGGTCCTGTAGCCTGGATCCACACCATCCACAGTTGCGGGCAACAGCAACCACAGGGAATGATGAAATGACATTCAGACTCTCTACAGTGCTAGGAATGCAGTGCAGTGACCACATCTGCCCCAGGGAGACGTATGGTATTTACCATGTGATAGAAACTTTAGAGAATGTAGCTACTAACCCTTTACATATTTTTACTCAGCATTTGTGAATTAAAATGTTTACTTATTGGACAAACTGGATAAAGGCATAGCCCAAACTCAAGAAAAACTCCTCTAGTTTTAAGTTGTTCACCTTTGTGTTCCAAGCACATGGAAACATTAAGTTTTGCTTTGGGAACATTTTTCATTAATGCAATAGCTAGATTTGATGCTGGAATTTCCCAGCACCAAAGACAAACAGACATTTCGGTTTGAGCCTTGTAGGTCTGAATATCAAAGACAAGGGTCAATAAGGCCTTCTAGGAGGTGTTAGAAACCTTAGCTGTAAGCAATATTATTTGTACTACTTAAAATGAAGACTCAAATTCATATGCAGACAGTTTGATGGCTGTAACTGCACAAATTCAAATGCTTCCATGGAATTATAAATTCATTTTCTATATTTCCCTTAATGTTGCCTTTCCTGACAACAAGTCTCCAGCAAGCTCAGCCATTAGCCCCATTTTAGGCTCTAGTTTATACCACAGAAAGAAAGGTTGGTGCCAGAGACTGCACAGTCCGCCCAAAGGAGATTAGAAGCCAACTCAGATTGCCACAGAACAGAAATTGAATAAATTCCTTGCATGTAATTAAAAGGAAAAAAAAAATACTAACTCTATCAAATTCTCAAGAGATTTTCACTGTACAAAAACGTGACAGTGAAAACAGCTCTTTTGTGAGAAGGCCGATAGTGGAATGAGACTGGGATCCTGTTAAGAGGACTCAAATTCTTCCCATCCTGTCATCCATTTTGGAGACAAAAAGCCCACAAGCACCACAATGATAAAGAAATGCTCCAGTTTTTATACATGCACCCTAAATGCATCCTGCCAGATGCAGTCAGACTGACTCCAACATCTGGAGCAAGACACTGCCAGCTTGAAAATATGGTGAAGGCAGGGGAATTTTGCAAATCTTCCAGTACTTAAGCAAATTTTCCTTGGCTGGATTCACATCTCCTCTACCATTTCCTTTTTGACTGTCCTACTAGGAATGTTTGCAAATCAAGGAATTTAAATTACATATTGCAAAATACTCGCAGTCAGCATCAATAGAAAATTGACCTTCATAAGGAAATACCTGAAAATTTTCTACGAAAACTGAAAAAGCTAAAAAAACAAGTCTGAATTAAATAATTATAATCTTGGTCTTTGAAGATAAACATTATAAATCAAAATCTAACAAAGACACTGGAGACCATATTTTGTTAATAAATTGATATTACATTCAAAAGCTTTATGGAAAAAAAAACAGATACTGAGTACTGCTGAAAAAATATCAAAAAATTTTAACTCTATAAAGACGAAGTCAGTTGTCTTCAACCAAAATAATTCTGACTGGCTGAATAGAATTTCCTCAACAAAAAGAGATTTCTCACGATGAGCTAATATCAAAATGTTTACCAGCTGCTGAATTTTGGACCACAAGAAACGTGGTAAAACAATTATATGGACAGATTGCAAAGAGGAAAGGAAGAAGATTCATGAATCATTTTTTTTTAATTAGTCCTCTATTCTTGTTTCTACAGAATTCCAACTAGTGTTTCCTCTTTTCAGCTTTTCCAAACCTCATTGCACAGTAGTTTGAAATGAGCCTCAGTTCTCATGTCATCTCGCAGGGACACCTAGACCAAGCTGCTTGCTGCCCCTGGGGAAGCCGCAGGTAACGGTGAATTGGTAGCTCGGCCACCTCTACTGTACAAGGAGTGCACTTTGTGGTACATGCTGCATTTTTAGCAAAAGGGAGTTATTCTTTAATAACTATCCACCTGGTGCTATCCACCTATGTGGATATCATGTCTTAATCTCTTCTTAGACCTTTTGATTTAAAATCTTAATGTTATTGTAGCATTAAATTGTTCTTTGAAATTATGCTTAGAGTATGATACATTCCTAAGAAATTTGATTTTAAGAGTACACACTGGATGTAAGCTTTACTTACTAGGTAGACATATCATGGATGCAGGAACTGCATCTAGCTTAAACTCAGGAAAGAAAGACCCAGGATCAAAGCCAGAGCCTGTAGACATATTTAATTATGTATTACTGGTAAAGCAATAAAAGCTTACAATATGGGCTCTATTCACAAAAAGGACGTTGTTTTGTCATGTTCTTCTTGTAAATTCCTTATGCATGACTCAAAGTGTCATTTTACATAAGATTCATAAAGACAAATGTCAGTTCTACATGGGTGTACCGATGTGTTGCAGAACTTAATCAAAAGCAAATGTGTATGTTGAAATTATATGTGTCATTAAGAGCATTTTTGCCCATAAATTGGAACTCCTATTTTGGTCAACAGACTGAACTCCTATACCATAAAGTTGCACGAGGCCTTCTGCATTTCCTGAAAAAGTATACCAAATGATTTCTAAATGTGGTTATTAAACAAAATGTTCTCCAAGGGAACTCTAAGGGAAGTACTTCGGGAAGATTCTCCATACTTGGCATTCCTACTTCTGTTTAAAGTATTGTCAGGGAAATCTTGAACAAAGGGCTAGACAATGTCCTAAGACTGTTCTGTTTTCATCTTTACAAGAGAAAGCTAAAGTAGATGGCCAGAAAACTCTGCTGAAATAATTAGGATGTGTAGTAGTGTGTGAAAAACACACACACAAAAAAAAAAAGTCACACCAACACAACTCAGGGCCATCACAGCAAACTCAGGTAGATGTTGAAGTGCTGTGAAGTTGAACACTAGTAATACATTGATATTAGTTTTTGCAACTGTCACAGTGAGGCATCAATTCATCACAGCTGAGTTAAAAATAGAAATATTGCTTTTTAAATACTGACTTACAAGATAAGTAAACATAAGTAAAACATTAAAAATATGAATTACAGTGACACTAATGGTTGAAGGTGAATACTCGGGGGAAAAAAAAAAAAGAAATGCTGAGATAATTCTAAGCATGACATATTTATTCTCCCATCCCATGCAGCAATGCACACATAGCCATACATCACCTAATTGCAGCTAGCAAATAAACTCCCACAGACCAGAATCTACTATTAAGGGATAACAGTGGATAAATAATAATCAAATAAAGACTACAAGGAAGAAGTCATCATCTGAAAGTCAAAATGACCCAAGGATTATCTGAGTTTTTAGTAGGTAAATTAGAAACTATAAAAATATAATACAGCTATCCCAAAACCAACTGATAACCTATAGTTCATAAAGGGAACAGCACATGATTGCTGGCTTGTAAAATCATTTACAAATGTGCATTCCAAAGGCATCACCAACAACTGCTGATGTGGCAAATAAAAACAAGAGTTCATCTGCCATGACAAAGATGCTAGGAAAAAAAAATAAACTGCTTTTAACAAGTTATTAGCATTGATTAACTATATTTGATCCTGGAAAAAAAGTCTTCAGAAATCAGTTCTGAGTTCCAATATACATTTCAGTCAATTCTACTATAAATTTTTCCACAGCAAAACTGCATGAAAGTTAGATTCTTGGTTTTCAATTTCTATTTCTTTTTGTGTCTTGATTGCTAGGGGAACCTAAACAGGAATTCTCTTCTCCACTTGCTCTCCAACACAGCCATGTGCTGCTGGCCGAAATCACTTGTCCCCCCAGGAAAGTACCATTACACTCATACTTCCTTTTCATACCATCTCCTCCTCCTTTTTCTGCCCTGTTCCATCTC
>JAUBOD010000244.1:3758847-3767239 GCA_032353885.1 Nothura maculosa | reverse complement strand
CTGTATGTGGAACCCACAACCCTGAACACTAATTTGACACCAACCTCCCTCAACTGCAGCAAATCTGTGCAGAGGCCATTTGAACCTTCAGGGTTCCTGGAAACAGGTGACAACAGTTCCTAATTATTCAGAAGGTTCATCTGGTCTCCTTTTTTCCTTTAATCTTTTTTTTCCCTTTCTCCACCTCCACTTATTAATCACCTGCAATTCCTGCTGTATGAAAAATCTACAAATATCTTTCAGTAGAATTGGACAAAGATCATACTAAGCGCCTGTAATCTTTTGAATGTAATCCAATTTTATAAACCAGCACTTTTTTTTGCTGTTTTTCATAGAGGTATACTTATCCTCAGGGTGTATTAGCTAACATGACTATATAGTTATAATTCATGGATTTTTTTGTTCTTAACTAATATCTTTTTAAAAATACATATTTTAATACAGTTTCCCTTTTATTGTTTATCCATCAGTAATTCTGCAGTAAATTTAGCCCCTTCAATGATCAGAGATAGATAATACCCATTCTGTGGAGCATCCTGAAAAGCTTTAAAGCTTATCTCTACTGTTTTTTAAGGAACTCTAATCCTATTTCACCTATGTCTGGATGTTGTGAAACAGTGTAATCAGTGTACTGTCAGAAGCAGTATAAGGTAAGCCTATTAGGAGAGTTTCCAAAGGTTTATCGGGAAAAGTCTGTTGGAAGATGAGGTAGAGAGCTAGACAGAAAGACACAGAGTTATGATTTGTTCTCCTAATTTGCCACCCAAGAAGCAATGATGTGGCCAGAAGCGAACTGTGTATGCATATTCAGCTATTCAAGCAGGACATCCACCGTTCAAGGAGTCACTGAAGATTTATGAAAACTTGTATGAAATTTTTCATTTACAAACTAATTATATAGACCTATCCACACAGCAATGCATTTTTTTATTCACAAATACCAACAACAGTCTGTAATTTAATAAGTGAATTGAGCTAAAGATAATGAAAACTAAAGATAATGAAAGCTAAAAAAATGATATTTATTTTTGTTAAACAAATGTTTAGTTTCAAAACATCACACAGAAAGTGGTTATACAGGATATGTGAAAGCACTGCAATGTGTAAGCTATACGGTATGCCACTCTTCACGATAAAAAAAGCATATTGCACTCCAGTTTTATCATCTGGATCTTGATATCCAAGTTCTGCAGGCTCTTTAATAAGAAGCATGTCATATATGTGTTTATCTCTGGCATTTCTTGGACATGGCCTTTCCACAGGACTGAAGCTCTTTACTGGTAAGCATTACATGCTATGGAGTCATACCACCTGTGCTCCTCAAGAATGGAGAGAGTTAAATATTAGATAAAACCCCAAGGAAGAGAAATAGATATGACAAAACACTGCTACTCTAGGAGCAAGATGCAGCAATACATATAGGTCAAGTAGATACTAGATCTCAGCTACATTATTTGTGATTGCAACAATCATAAATAGGATAGGAG
The DNA here is from genome assembly GCA_032353885.1 of Nothura maculosa. NCBI lineage: Eukaryota > Metazoa > Chordata > Aves > Tinamiformes > Tinamidae > Nothura > Nothura maculosa. The sequence goes on along the minus strand of JAUBOD010000244.1, from coordinate 3,765,752 downwards.
AAATGGTGAAAAATATATATCTGTCTTTCTGATGTGGCATAAAACTGACATCTTGCCCATTTCTTGACATTAAAGATCCCGCTGCTAAGCCTGCTTTTTTTCTTTCAGAAAAAGAGTTATTTTTCCCTTGAGCAAAATGGTAAATTTCTTGAAGTAACACTGCATTTCATAAACAGATATTTTAGCAGACATTGTCAAACAAATAATGCTTTATAAGGCACTATAAATGATTCAGTATGTGTCTGTATAAAGAACTTCTATTCACTTTTAGCTTACTGAAGTCTTGCTATTCTTTCTGTGAACTTTAGTAGCTGCAGATATGAGTTAGAAATCCTTTTTTTCTAGTTTTTCCTTCTCATTCCCAATTCCGAGTGGATCAGTCCTCTTCAAGTGGTTTAGGACTCTGTAATGAGAAACATGCCACTAAGATCAGCAAAGAGAAGGACAATAGAAATAAACCCTCTTTCCTCAAAGAAAATTACATTACTCTCAAAGGCATTAAACCCATCCAAGCCAAACTGTCTTCTCCGTTCCCACCTTTTCTCTGGAAAATATCTCATACTGATTCCATACTTAATTCCACACATGTGTTTAGATAATATGCCTTAAGCACCTCTATGAAGATAATGTTATTAAGTACTCAGATATGTGATCAGGTCAGACACTAAAAGCCAAGACTTTGTTCACTTGCTCTCTTTGCTTTGTCTGAAACTCCACAAAATTAATTGGGTCATAATATTCACTTCCCTCAAATGTTTTCCATACATGTATAGGAAGTGGCAAACTGGCAGAAGTGTGAATTTCATATTTTTGACAGATTTTTTTTTAACTAGCAAACTCACGAGAGTAATGAAAGTGCTACAGTCTTTCCAATGGCAACTGCCCAAATCCAGAGAGTTGGACAGACCCCAAAAGCTGGAGTGACAGCTCTGACGTAGACCGATTGCTGTTTTCCAGATTCGAAATCTGAATGGGTAAAATGATCTCTGTGTTGTGTTTGTAATAGTTGTGTGGTGTGGCTGGGGACCGATCAACACTGAAGGGTAGCCAAAGGTAAATTCGCAATCCACTGAAGCTAAAGCAACGTGCCTGTTGAAACTATGTGCCATGTGAAAACTATGCTACAGATTTCTATAAGTCTTTTGACCATATTTCCTTTTCACATATAGAAAATCCTTGGAGATTTTATGCTTCCTTCTGGAAATGTCTTATTTCTCCCAAATGGTAATAACAGTCTTAGAGGTTTGGGCTTAAAAAAAAAAAAAATCCTGTGACCAAAATGCAAAGAAAACAATCTGCTGTGGATTCATAAGAGTTCCAACATTGAACAAAAAGATAGTCAAGGAGGAAGCCATCAATAATGAGACTCATTAGTGCTCTAAGCTGTAAAATAGCTGAGGGTGTCAGCGTGGCATTTTATGGTGGGTTATGGCAACCTCTGTCTTCCTCCAACACCCTTTGAGGGATCAGACTGTAACTATAGACACACATAGATCTACAAACCAGTCTCTCCAAATCGAATAGTTTATGTGATGAGCAATGTAGCTTTAATTTCCTATAAAAAGCCTCATGTCACTTTTAAATCTGTCCCTTGCTAGGACTTGCTTCTGCTAATGGAAAACCCACAGTGATAATGAGTAAGTTGAGTAAGTATCTAACAAATTGAAAAGATAATCCATGATTTACTTATTTATTTGTATTGACAAGAACACACAAGTCTCTCAAAACTATAAATTCCATACTTAGCAAGCTCATTAAATATGTACATGTCATTTCGAGAATTGCCTTCATTTGGGCTTCATCCACTGGTTGTATCTTCTCTTTGTGGCACAGACAGATTTTCGATAAGCAGATAAAAGTGACTAATAGCAAGCAATCTGATGATTTTGTCCAAGCAAGCCATCATAAATCATGCAGTCCACTTGCTATTAATTTGCAAATACATAGGTCTGATCTAAATCTCACAGATTTCATTGAATTTTAGATCTGGCCCATAATAGACATTTGGGACTGCTGAAAAGTCTTAAGCTGCTCATGAGCAATGAGATGAGGGGAAATAAGATTCTTACACTGGGGGAACTGGAAAAGTAGACATGAGTAAGAGCAGGAGTGCTCAGACTTGGTGGAATAACAGCACTCACTTCTTGATCTGACAGTTAAACTTTGATTTTCTCCTCCTGTTAACAAATAGTCATTGAACATAATGGGAATAGAGAGGCCACTCTGTCTAGGTTCGGAAGGCTGGAGGTCAAGGTCCTGCTGCGGATGTCACCAAGAGGCCCACCTGGCTGACGACCTGTTCCGAGGCCAGCTACAGTCTGCAGTGGGAGACCATGGGAAGGAATCCCATAGGAATGATCCATGGGAGGACCATGGGAATTGTCCATGTTTCAGTATTGTGAAAGGCAGGCCTTTTTTTTTTCCCCAGTATTTATACAATAAACATAATCAGAAACATCTATCAAATATTTAAAATCCCAGTGTGCAATAGATCATTTCATAATGTTTTTTCAAATGCTTTAAAAATCTAAAGTGCAAAACTAGTTAAAATCCTTGACAGAAAGTTAAGAAGTTTGCCTGAAGGAGAATGCTCAGGATCTCTGATAGCAAAAGAAATGAATTCCAGACTGCTTCTCCACCTGTGTTAGTATTTTGTATGGAAAAATAAACTGCTTTGAAAAAAATGTATAGGGAAGCAGGAAATCTGGAGTCTAAAAATGGTAACATACACAAACCCTTGCTTTATAATTGTGCTCACTGTAGACCATCTGTTTAGCAATTAAATACACTCCCATTTAAATGAGTAAGTACATTTAATGGACGAGGTATTAAGATCACTGAGGGGTGAAGTTTTATATTTGCAGTGTGTAAATGCCAGAGTGGAACCATTTGTACATTCTCAGTACTACACACCTTTAAAATAACTAAGAAAAATGACTACTCACCTGCTACATACCAAAATCTGGCTCCTTTTAGGCAAATCATTACAAACTGGAATAGAATGAATTGAAAGCCTGATGGTCTCATGGCTTGCATAGCAGGAGTGTAAATCAGGCTACAACTCAGCCACTGCTGTTCGGACCTCTTTAAATACACAGAAAGTGAAAAATATGGGAAGGAATGATTTAATGACTTTGCTTTGAGCATTCGTTGTCATTTCAATCATCCTTTAAATAAGACAAGAGTAGAGAGATCTTTCCTAAACACCTTAACTAATAAGTTGTCAGCATTTAAACAACAATTACCTTTCAAAAATGGAAATTAGCTGATATGATGAAGCCATATGGCTAATATAATTGATTTGATCAGATTTTTAAAAAATATGAAAAACAAAGCCAAAACAGCAACATAATATAATTTACAAATTTAACTAGAGGTGATATGTTCTATTTAATTTGACAGGCAATAACATCTTCTGGGTGATTCAAAGGAAGTTTAAGGACAGAGAGTCAATGTTGGGTTCTAAATTCACGTGACCAAAAAAACAAATTTTCTGGGAGATTCGGGATCGAAAAGTCCCAGGCTGTTGGCATTAACTCCAGGGAAAATGAGAGTGTGTTGGCAAGGACAGAGCAGGCGAGCTCGTTTTGCAGGAGTAAACGAGTACATATGGTTTATGAATATTTTTTTAAGTCGCTCCTAAAACTTTGATTCGATCTGCCATTTTTAAGGGTAGCTCACTGTCAAACGGAGCCGATATTTTCCCTTCTCAGCAAAACACGCGGAAGCCACAATAAATCTCCACGGGAAAAAAAGTATCTGTTTGTATTCCTCTGCTCTGAGGTTTTTCACTCCCTTTCTAAGCGATCTGGCGCTTTGTTCTCTATTACTATTTACCACCTACTGCCAGTGAGTGCGTTTCGGAATGGGATGGGAATCAAGAATTTGTGTCCGGGCTAGCAAAAGAAAGAGGATTTGAGGAAAGTAAAAACTTCGTTTTCGGGAAAGTTCTTTTACTTTTTTTCCTGGCCTGTAAGTTGCAAAGGCTGATTAAAAAAAAAAAAAAAAAAAAAAAAAAAAAAAAAAAAAAGATTCCTAAGAGCTGTCTGGTGTGTGCACAAGGGTAGGGCTTTACCCCGCCTCCCAACACATTTCTACCACCCCAGAACTCTTTTTTTTCTCTACAGCAAATACCCCCAAAACGGTTTAAACCCTGGGACAGAGTTTGCTTTTCTCGCTTATTTTCTGGCCGAGACCTGCCCCGGTCCTGACGACTCGCCTGGCGCCGGAGGGTAGAGAGTTGAGCCTCTTAATGCCAGGAGAAGTTCAATTGGAGTCGGTAAAGGCGCCGTTTGCGGAGGCTGCAAGCTGCAGACTCGGCTTAACCTGCCTCTTGTGAAATCCGCTCCTGTCGCTAAGAAGTGGGGGTCCCGTTCAAGTGTCCCGGACGCAGCGTTAATAACGCGTTAATAGTAACCGGGCGGTTCGGAAGCCGCGGAGCCGCCGGCCGGGAGCAGCGCGGGGCGCGCAAAGTGCGCGGAGGAGGGCGCCGGGGAGCCGCGAGCCCGCACTATAGGCGCTATAGGCGCTATAGGCGGGCGCTGCCTGGGCTGCCGCAGATGCTCCGCGCTTAGATCAAAACATAAACGTTTTTAGGATGGAGTTGTCCTTCACCATGAGCAAAACAGCTGGAATGAGGGGTTTGCCCGCTGCAAGGAGAGACCCGGGCCTCCCCTCCGCTCCCCAGCGCGGCGCGGAGGCGCCGCGGCCCGGAGGCCTCCGCGTGTCGCGGCGCCGCGGCTGGAGGCCGCCGATAATTAGAGGCTGCTCGGGGATGATTGTCTTTAGCTGCAGAGATCAGCCGTGATTAATGATTTCTCAGGAACTAACTTTGCCTCGCGCAGACCCTCCAGGCTGCACAAGGCCTTGGAGATTGCTTTTCCAGTTGTGAAATTGACTTCCCTGCCTCGTCTCCTTGGCTCGTTACTATTATCATCGGGGTTTAAATTTCTCTTTTTAAACAGTGTAATCTTTCTTCGGTTGTGCACCCTGGAGTAAAAATCGGGGCATCATTTTCACATCAAAGAACTGTCAGCTCTCTCATATGAATTGCTGCCCCTCGCACCCTCTCTAAAACACTACCCTTGACACGCGAGCGTTTGGAGCGCTGCGCAGATATATCGCTGTAATCACGGCGTTTATAATTGAGTGTCGCGCTCGGGCGCCGCAGCGGAGCGGGGTCGGAACGGGGCGCCCCGGTCCGACCCGGCCCCCCAAGGGCAGGAGCCCGGTGGAGCGACCAGGATAACCCTGCGGGCCCAGTTCTGCCCCTGCACTAACCTCGCGCGTGGGCTGAAACGGGCCCCGAGCCTGCCCCATGCTGGGGCCCGGACGTAAGGTGGGGAGTGGGAAGCGTGGGAGATGTTCGCGAGGGCTGAGACTTTCTGTAGCCCCGGGGCCAGGTTGGGTGAGAGGAACCAGCGGCGCCCACTCCGGACAGAACGGGAGAGGTAGGAAGGGAGGGTTTCCTCCCAGGAAAGCTGGCGTCCAGCGGCTCAGAGGCAGCGCGTATGGAGGAGCTGTAGTTTCCTGCCCCGCCTCGTAAGAAATCAGCCCAAATCATTAAAAAAAGAAAAGTGTCTTTCCCGTCATGGAAAAGGACAGACGTTTCTGGTTTCATCATTTAACGGGGATCAATTAACGTAAAATGATTTAGCCAGACTCCAGTGTTGGAGTGAGGAGCAGGCGGCGGGAGGGGAGAGGACAGTGTCCCCCCGGGCCGGCCAGGAACCCCCCCCCTCCGCCCAGCAGCGCCCCTCGCCAGGGCCGGGGGTCCCCCAAGCCCCACGAGCTGCTGCGGGGCTCGCGGTGGAGGCTCCGTCCTCGCTGAGGCTCCCTCGAGGCCTCGTTGGCAAAAAGCAGCCTGCGGGGAGCGGTAACGAGTGTCTTTGGAAACAGTTGCGACAACTCCAAGAAGTCCCTGTGCGTTTGAGGAGCTGCTGGTGCCTCTCGGCCCCTCATGACTCAAGCGGGTGGGGAAGCTGCTATTTAAAGTCCGCCTGAAATGTTGGATCGAGCGTGATCATCACTGATCTGCTCGCTCCTCTTCCATTAGTAAAGACCTGTCGAAATCCATATGTGGCTGCGATTTCTCCAAAGCTTCTGCTGGTGATTTTCTCGTTGGTGACTAACTTCACCGGCTCGGGGTAGGGAGAGGGAGCTGCATTATTAGCCGGTCCTAAGTAATTAGAACTTCCCCCGTCACAGTGGCTATTGCACAACAGCCTGTGTAAAACCCGTGTGTCAGCCCTGTGCATCTGATATTCCTCCTACAAAGACCGCTCACAGCTAATGAGTCAAGAGCCCTAAGCCGAGCCCAAGTAGAGGACACTTATCAGCCCCTAGCTTTGAGGACAGTAATTAATTGCGTCCGAGGAAAACATGAAGCGCTCTCCCGAAGCGAGCGGCTCTCCGGGAGAGCCTGCGGGTGCCGGGTAGCCCGGCAGCTCCTGCGGCTTAGGATTGAGTTTGGGAGCGGACCCGAACGCACCCGCGCCTCGGTAAACTGCGCTTAAACCAACAGCCCGCTCCGCCGCAGCCAGCGCTGCTCTCGGCTCTAATAGAGGCGCGGGGAAGACCAGAACCCTCGTCCAAGGCTGCCGCTTAATCCAATGAAGGCAATTTCCGAGGATAATTGCGAACATGTTTTAATGCATATGCATGAAAAAGGATTTTTTTCCGAGAGACCGACTTTACATGCTTATGTAATTGATTGAGGCGCTGACCCGCTATTCAAAATGTTATTTGAGAACCATCAGAATGCGTAAACTTGCAAATTGCCCAGCTTGTATCTGAATTAATACCTCATTCATCATCATTATGGGTTGATAAGTTAATTTAACCATTTCATTCTGCCTTAATGAGCTATAGTTAAATTAATGCCACATAATATATGAAAGTAACAT
>JAUBOD010000244.1:3730243-3740424 GCA_032353885.1 Nothura maculosa | reverse complement strand
TCTTTCTTTCTTTCTTTCTTTCTTTCTTTCTTTCTTTCTTTCTTTCTTCTTTTTCATTCTTTCTTTCTTTCTTGTATTAATTAGTGATTACAGATGAGTGAGGCATTAATTGAAAGCTTTAGTTCTTTTCTAACCTCATAAAATCTAGTTTGAAGGGTCACCTTTCTTTCCGGTGACTCAGAACTTACATCTATCCCCTGTGTTTATTGTAGGGGGAAAAATATTGTATTTTTAACAGAATTTTTTTCTCCTGACTTTGAAAAAGCAATGTTTTTTGTTATACGCGATTATAGGAAGTTTAGCCCTGTAAACTCTTACCCATTCTCTCGAGGAGGAAAAAAAAAGGATAATAGAAAAAGTAAAGGAAAACAAATCAGCTAGCAAGATGGAGATTCAATTGGTAGACATAATTCAAACAATAAAAAATAAAGGCAGTGGTCAGTAATATGCTCCAGCAGTGCCTGTGTGCTCCTGTGTGGTCTAGGGGAGAGCAATCATTTAAAGATTTCTTCCAGGGCAATGAAATTACTGCAGAATTTACTCCGAATTCCCATTAAATGGAGAGATGAATTTCATTAGGAAAATGTCAAGAGGAGCAGTGTCTCTGATCTCAGTTTAGAAATAAAACCCAGATTAAAACTATGATTAATAGGACAATAACCTGGAAAATTAACCGTACCTGATAATCATGTTTGAGTTTTTAAAACAGACAAAGAAAATGATGAAGTCTGAGCTCTACTTGAGCCTGAACTAACTGAGTTTAGGAAGATCCAATTGGAAAAGAGGCCGAGGCCAGAAATACCAGTTCAAGAAAAATAAATAAATAAATAAACAAATATTATGGGTGTCCAAAATATCCCACGACAACAGTGACTGCAGTGTCACTCAAACAGGCCCACAGGCTCTGACCTTCACTGGTCCCTAAAGTGTCACTTTCAAGGAGAGTTCAAACCTCTTAGACTTTTTAAAAAATAAATAAATAAAAAATCTCATACTTACGATTATATTTATAGATTCCTTTATATTTGTGTTTGTGGATGTGTGTTTTTGGGTGTAAGTGGCCTAGGCTTGTCCCCAAATGAAATCCTAAGCTTGTCCCCAAATGGAGTCCCAATGAAACTACGTCCCCACATGGCTTGGGGAAGGACACAAGCTCTCTCTGTGAGGATGCTCGTACATGTGGTTTCTTTCGTCCTCCAGAACAGCAAGGAAAGTGAGAGAGATTCCGAGACTCTTGATCGAGCCCTCAAAAATTAATAACTACTACTACTAATAAAAATAGCAGCAAGAAAATTAAAACACATATACACACTTCCCTTTGGGAAAGCTAAAGAAAAATTGGTACAAATTACTCCTGTGCCACTTAGGAGCTGGCAGAGACGGAGCTAACAGTGAGACAGACCTTTCCCTACCCACCAACACACTCACGTCCTCTCCACTGCAGAGCAGACCAGGGAATTCTCTTCCTTCTGATACACATTTTAAAATTTCCTTTGGCTGATCAAATAACACTCAGCTGCGGTTGTTTTAAAAAAGAAATATATATATATAAAGACTGAGTTGGAAGTCTTATCCGCTTTTTGGAACGAGGAGGAAGGGCAAAAAGGGCAGCGAAGCCGCGGCCGGGAAACCGCAGGGACTGCCGGCGATGAGTGCAGCGGAGCGGGGCGGTCGCTGATAGGGGATCAATTAAGATTTTAATTGAAAGCACAGGCAATAGCATACACGTATTCCGTAGCTTGCAATGCAAACTGAAGCCCCACAACCCTGACAAAACAGCGGCTCTGCGCACACACGTACAAGGTGCGCGGGCCGCTACAGGGGCAGAAATGCATTTGTGAACTAAGCGGTCGCTTTTGCCCGGGGACAGCAGGATGGGAGTCTGGACTGCTCCGGGTCCTGGTGGGCAGTGGTTCCGCTGCCCAAAACTATCCCCAGCCCCCGGGACTTGGGCCAGGCCAAGGGGGAGAGCGGTGGCGAAGCCGCAACGTCGCCTCTGGAACTTCCCAAATGTTTGTTTTTCCCCTCATCTTCCCACTCGCCTTGCAGCTCTGCCAGCCAGCGCCAGCCACTTTTATAGAAGTGGAGACCATGTTTTCCCCTCCCCCTTTCGAGTTAGGTATTTTCATATTTCAAGTGTTATCATAAGACTTTAAGAAAAAAGGGAGGGAGAAAAGGGGGGAAGGAAAAAAATAAAGGGGGGGACTCTGCGGCTCGGTGGCTGGAGGCGGTGCTGAAATTACCGGCTTTGAAGAACCTGTCTGCAAAGTTTCGTCCAATCGTTTCAGGCTTTCCGCTTATTCCCTGTTGTAACTAAATACTGCTGTAGGAACAGCTGAAGTCCTTTGTTGGAAATGTGTGATCGCAGTCTCTACAGATCTGGCTACGTTGGTTCTCTCTTGAACTTGCAGTCTCCAGATTCCTTTTACTTTCCCAATTTGCGGGCGAATGGCAGCCAGTTGGCGGCTCTGCCCCCCATTTCCTACCCGCGCAGCTCGCTGCCCTGGACGTGCGCGAGCTCGTGCGCGGCGCAGCCCGCGGCCGCCGCCTTCCCCAGCTCCTCGCAGCCCTTCCTCCCCGGCTCCGTCCCCATCAGCATCAGCTCCAACGGCGCCAAGGAATGCCTCGAGGAAAACAATAAATACTACGCGCACGATGCGGGCTCCAAGCAAGAGGAGAGGTGCCGCCAGAGACAGTCTTTCGACCCGGCTGCTCCCCACGCAGCCAACCTAAAGCCCGTCAAGTACGACCACGCGAGCCTGCAGAGAGGTCTGCATGGCTCGGCTGCCCTTTTTGAAGTGAATTCCTGTGCTTCCAGCCTCAAGGAGGACATCAAGAATTCGGTCAACTTGAACCTGACAGTTCAGCCCGCGGCAGTGCAGTCCTGCCTCAGACCCTCCGTGCAGGACGGTATGCTTTAACCCTCTCGCGAGCTAGAAGCGACCTGCTTCTTTTCTAAAAGATAGCTCTAATTGTCTTCTAAACCTCCCCATTACCCATTCGGAATGATAAGCGCTTAATGAGTCTCTGAGCTAGATAGAAATTGTGCTGTCAGATGCGCTTTGTCAGATTTACCAAACTAGCTGTGCCCCGTTGTCTTCCATTTTTTTTAATTACTTTTCTTTTTCTTTTCCCACATTTTCTTAATGCACAAACCTGATTTAAATTATCGACGTGTTTGTTGTAGGTCTGCCTTGGTGTCCCACCCAGGGGAGATCGAGGAAGAAACGGAAACCTTACACAAAACAACAAATTGCTGAATTGGAAAACGAGTTTCTCCTCAATGAGTTTATTAACCGACAGAAGAGGAAAGAACTATCAAACAGACTGAATTTAAGCGATCAGCAAGTTAAAATTTGGTTTCAGAACCGACGAATGAAAAAGAAAAGGGTAGTAATGCGTGAGCAGGCGCTTTCCATGTACTAGAGCAGAGCCCGCCCGTTCCTGCATGAACTTGTGCCCGCCGTGTTCGCCCCTAGAGTAGAGCGTATTCGCGATTGAAATGAGGGAACTGCGATTTTAACCGTTTAAAAGAGTACCTTGAAAAGTGTAAATTGGCAAATACTAAAGTTTGGGCCAAAACGAAGAAGACAAGCCAGACCAGCAATAAAACCTGTATTATTATTATTATTTTTCCTTTATTTTTCCTCTTATATAGAATTTGTCCTGCTTGTTTCCCTCTCTTTCCTCGGAGAATAAGTGGTGCTAAACTAAAATCGTTTCATTTTAACTGTATGTAAACATCCTTTTGCAGAAAAAATAAAAATTAAAAAAAAACTAGTAAAGATCTCAGCTATTTAAATAATCTTGGCTACCTCTTTCATGTGTTCCCCTGCTTTTGAACGCAAGCATGCGGCGCTTGCTTGTTTTGTGGTTTGGAATAACCTGTTTGAGCGCAGCCTGGAGAAAGTGGTTAACAAATAAACATATTTTTTAAGAGCCCTGCTCGGAGCTGCGGATCTCGGCCGCGGCACTTGGCGCAGCCGCCAAGGCAGTGCGTAACCCCCGCGCGGCTCCGCATGCAGCGCGGGGCTCCCCGCCGGCCTTGCACACGCGGCCCTCGACGGGCGCGCGGCCACTTGCGGGGCTGCCCCGCGATCGGGGCCGCGGGCCGCGAGCCCTGCCCGCCCGCACCGCCCCCGCTCCGCGCCCGCGGGCGGCGCGGCCCCAGACCGCCCCGTCCGCGCCGTCGGGGGCGCCGCCGGGCCCGGCCCTCCCAGCGCCGCTGACTTTGGCCTTGCCCAGTCGCTGCCCTAGGACACCGGCTCGGCCCCGCGGGGGGGCGCTGGGCCAGGAATGGCCTCGAGTGACCGTCCCTGCGGCCCCGGCCCACGGACTTCACCGGGAAAGAGGGACCTTACAAATTATTTTATTTTATATTGTATTATTTATTTTATGTTATTCATCCAGATAGAAGCTCCTGAGGCCCAATCCCAGCAGGACGGCTGGGAGTGCTGCCCCGGGCTCCTGGCCGCTCCTCAAGAAAAGAAAATAAAAAACATATAAACATATATACAGAAATAACAATAAAGATTTTTTTTTGTCCCGAATATCACTGACAGACTCGTGCCTGCAGTTTCAGCTCCCTTAGCAGCACAGCCTCAGTCAGGCTGCAGAGTGAGGTGAAAGGCGACATATTACTTTCCTGCGACATTTCACAAATAAATAAATAAATAAATAAACATTTCAGAGATTTTCAGTCCAGATTTAAAATGTCTTTGCGCTGCCATTTCCACATGAATATGTTTCTAATGAAGAGGAGTTTCCACACGCGAAGCCTTGGATTGCCTCTCCCAACAGGAACAGTAATTCACACTGGCGGACCCTGCGTTTTTCCTGTGTTTTTTCTGATAGAGAGGACACATATATGTGGCCGTTCGGGATGTGTTCAATAAGAGCAAACAAATATGGTGGAATAGTTTCTCCCTTACACAATTCTTGCCTTTCCGAAGGCAATGTGCCCTAACAGACGTATTTGCACTTAGCTCCTACCCGGCCGCCCACTGTTTAGGGCTCTTTGTGAAGGGCACAGCGGCCCCCACCATTTTGGAGGTAGAAGTCGGGTTTTTAGGAGGGCAGAAGTGCAGCCATCTTCCCGCAAGCTCCCCAGAGAGCCCCGAGCTCTTGTTTCGGGGGGCAGGACGGCAGGAGCCCCGAGCTGGGCGCTCATTCCTCGCCGTCCCAAACGGCCTTTGCTGCCGCAGTGCCCCTTGCAGACAGACACATTGTCTCGCTGTCCTTGGCAAAGCTGGGGGGCAGAAAGGGCCTCCCCGAGCAGCCAGGGCACACCTAGGCTCAGCAGAGCCAGGCACCACCTCCGCGTCCTGCGAAATCTTAGTCTCAGCCCCTGTGTTGAGAGCTGGCGCATTGCGGAAAAGAGAAGCCTCTTCATTCAGTAGCATCACCCTAATTAAAGAAAATGCAGCCCTCATGATGTAAGGAGAAAAGCAATGCAAAACAAATCAAAGTAACAAATAAAGCCTTCTTTCTTATTCTTCCCTGGAATACTATTCACTTTCACCACAGCCCATGAGAAATGGGCTCTTTATTCCATCCTTCCTCATCCTAACCCGCCACAGTGCAACCATTCCCTTTATTACATGTATGATGCGGAATTTGAAGAGGAGTCTTGTATGAAAAAAAGATAGGAAAGGCAATATATTATTTATTAAAGGCATCCGATTTACCACAATAGTTTATAGTAATGCCTCTAGCTGAAATCGCCCAAGAAAGAAGAAAAGAAAGAACAACAAAAAAAAGAAGAAAAAGATTGGAGAATGTAGATGCTGCACATGTATGTGCCTCCGGTGTCCCTGTGTCCCTGCGTGGCTGCACACAGGCTGCCCGTTCCGCAGCTGCAGGCGGGCGGCTCCGCGGGCACTTGCTCTGCACACACATGTACCGCGGTTCCTGCCCGCACATACTTGAGGTTTGCGCTGTTGAGCGGCGCTGCGAGCGGCCGCGCTGCTCGCAGGCGTGTGGCGAGGCGCACATACATGTGCCCAGCACACATGCACGCCCCCACGCAGCCACATCCATGTGCGGCATGGGGAAGCATGGAAGATGCGCACGGCTGGCGTATCCTGGGGCCGCTAATCCCTTTGGATGGCTCATTCCTGTGTCTTTCCAGCCCTCTCCCCGCCCTCCCCCTGCTCTGTGGGTGCATGCGTGTGCGGGCACCCTGGGGCTGCATCACGCGTGTCCTCGTCCTCCGCAGCAGCCGGGCGAGCATCCCCTCCTTCATTTGCTCACACATAAACATCTTTGCATTCCGCCCGCACTCCAAACGTGATGAACCCCTTCCGAGGGGGCTCTCCAGCCCCGCTACTTTGATAAGGCTGGAAACGCAACTCCGATTGTTTGAAATGGCTCTGGATGCCTTTGTGCTTCCTAAAAGAGCATAAATAATTAAAGTTTGGCAGAGAGGAAAAGCTTTCTTGCAGAACTGTAGTGGCAATAAATGAAATGACTCAGAATCTCTTCTCCAGTCAGTTTTTACGAGAGCTGCCAGACAGTGTCTGTTCACGTTCTCCAGATACTAGGGGCGCCATAACAAAGTTAAGGTCAAGTTAGTGTCTTATCTTGGGTGGCACAAAAATACCGCATCTTCTCCAACCGGACTGGGTATATTTTTAAATCCGAATGTTACTCGAGTCGTCTTAATTTCCACGGAAGGCTTTTGGAAATGTCTCTTGGACTAGAATCCTTGCTATTTCCAGGCAACGATTGCAGATGTTTGAAGACGCCTAACGGTAAAGTATTCGCCTGAATCTGTACATGATGTGCCTTTATGTTTCGATGCTATTTGTTCTGTTTAAGACAACAAAAACAACAGCAAAAAAAGGTGTGTGCATGTGTGGGTAATGCTTAGAGCTGGGCTGGGAACCGACCCCAGGGTGAAAATGCTCTGGCGGGGAGGACCCCCAAGTCTGCCTGATTGCAGCGGGGTCTCCGTGGCGATATTGGACTCAGGTTGCTTAAATTAGATCGTTTTTGAAGAGATGGCTTCCTAAGGCTGTTTTCGTATTTGCAAATCGTCGCCATGTCTTTGAACTTGAATTAGTTGAAACCGGTTGGCTCCTGCGCCAATATTTAATTGATGCTGCTATTTACTGCATCGAAAGGAAGGTGAAGGATTCGGGCTAAGGCGTAAAGAGTTGCTTGGACGGTGGGGGAAAATGAAGCCCCAGAGCTTCTCAGAGCCATCGCTGCCGATGAGCTTTAGCGAGCACAAACCTGGGGGGCACAACGGAGCAGAGCCTGCCCTGCGAGCCCAGGGTGGTAAGTGACACAGGAGCCATTTTAACTGCACAGGCATCGCTTTTAGGAGGTGCTTCATGTGCTTCAGTGCAATGGAACAGCCTCGAAAGTTGCCGATAAAGGGAGGAAATGGTGGTTTTGTGTGTCTTGGTTTCTGGCGATACCTTGCTTATCTGCTGGGAGTCGTTTGTGGCATTGGTGGTGATTTGCAAGCGAGGCACCAGGAAAAAATACTGTAAAATATATATGTATATAAAAAAGGGAAATGTTCTAAAGAGTGCATGACTAAGCTTTTTATTCTTTGTCTGGTTTTGCACATTTGTCTGGTCTCTTGGTGTTTCGGAGGGTGCCTTGGGCTGCCCTCATCCCTCAGTAGCCTTGGGTGCTGCGGAGCTGGAGTGGGGGGATGCTGGCGGGGCCGTGGCGGTGGCCGTGGCGGTGGTCGCGGTGGCCGCGCTGGCCGTGGCGGTGGCCGTGGCGGTGGCTGGCGGTGGCCGTGGCGGTGGCAGCCGTCCTCGCCGCGCATCGGGGCGCGGGGCGCGCAGCGGGGCGCCCCTGCCGAGCCCCTCGGACGCTGCCCACCCCTGACAAAGACCAGCTTTGCCTTGGCCTTGCTCCCATGCCTGGCTTGTCCCCGGGGCTTGCGCTGCGGCTCCCTACCTGCCGGGCTCCCTCCCTTCCTTTTTGGGGCATCTGTGGCCTGATGCGGGGCCGGGGCGCCCCGGGGAGATTTCGGGGCTGTTTGGAGACCAGCACATGACGGGGCTCCTCTGGCCATTCCGCACCGTGCACGGGTGCTTGTGGGGGGAAGCATTCCCATAGACAGCTGGCAAACGTTTCTGGAATGAGGAATTGCTCGAGCATAGAGCTATTGCCGGAGCGTATTATTTGTTCTCTTTTCTTTGCAGCCTTTGTGACTCGGTTTGTGCTCATCTGTGTAAAATAATATTTCAAGGAGGAAAAGAAAGCTGACCAAAATGAACCCTCGAAGGAAGGGTGGTTGTGGGGCTAGCGGGGCTTGTGTGTGTCGCCCGCTCCCAGCCCTGCTTTTCCCTTCCAATGAAAGTGAACATTTTGGTGGGAGTTGGAGGCACGGGAACAGAGGTCACTTTGTCTGCTGCTCTGCTTCCCAAGAAAACTGTGGCTGGTGGACTTTCCGTATCCTGGCTCTTTTCTTTCCAGAAGAGCTCGAAAATATCTCATTTTCATAAAAAGGAAAAAAAAAAAGAACACTGAGAGATATTCTGTTTGCGTATTTCTCATTTCAGTTTGTCTCTGGCGCCCTTACACAAGCGCATAGTGCTTAAGCAGAGTGCTTAAGCAAGGGAAAATGAGGTGATCGGGACTTTGGCTTTGAATTTCGCGAGCAAATTGGATGCCAACTGTGGATTGCTGGAGCCGACAGGGCAGATTGAGTCGCACGGGAGAATATGTAAATGGGACTTGGCTTTCCTGCGTGAACTATCACCCTCTAATCGCCTGTGCCAGCAGCAGCCAGCAAACATCAGCGCTGCGCGCAGGGAGTGATCACGTTACAGAGCCGAGCTTGTCCGGCCTGGAGCCCCCAGCCCGCACTGCAAAGGTTACCTTTGCTAGGGAGGCTCGTGCTGCCGAGCGCGGCTCCCTGAGGCGCGCGGGAGCCGCGGGCGCGGAGCGGCGCGGAGCCGCGCGCGGCTGCGGGACGGCGCTGCCAGGTGCTCCGCTCCGCTCCCTCCGCTCAGCTCCGGCGACAGGAGCGGGTGGCGGGAACCAGCAACGCCACAAAAACCTGCTGCGTTTGTCCCAACGCTCTGCTCGTCGCGGCGAGCTGGGAGGGCTCTTGGGCGAGATCCTAGGCGGCTTTCCGACGGGCTCATATAGATATAAGGACATTTCTGCATCGCGTCACGTGACATAATTACCACTAGAATCAATCAAGATGAATTGCACGTCAGCACACGGTGGGGATTTTTTCTTAGTTGATCCTGTCCAAACCCTCTTGTGCAATAGATGGATCTTGTTCCATGCATTGAAGCCTCCTGGTCGCTTGCAATCGCGAAAGGGAAGACATGACTGAGTTTGACGATTG
Source organism: Nothura maculosa (assembly GCA_032353885.1). Lineage (NCBI taxonomy): Eukaryota > Metazoa > Chordata > Aves > Tinamiformes > Tinamidae > Nothura > Nothura maculosa. The sequence continues at coordinate 3,731,096 of JAUBOD010000244.1, read as the reverse complement.
CAGCCACAGCGCATCCAATATGTATCTGCCAGGGTGCGCTTATTACGTTTCGCCCTCAGATTTCTCGACGAAACCCTCCTTTTTGTCGCAGTCGTCTTCCTGTCAAATGACTTTTCCTTATTCTTCCAATTTACCTCACGTCCAACCTGTGCGCGAAGTGGCATTCAGGGAATACGGCTTGGAGCGCAGCAAATGGCAGTACCGGGGCAGCTACGCTCCCTACTACCCGCCCGACGAGGTGATGCCCAGGGACTTTCTGCAGCCCGCCAGCCGCAGGACGGAAATGTTGTTCAAAACGGACCCCGTGTGCGGCGCCCACGGCCCGGCCGCGCCCGCGCCCGCCCTGTACAGCGCCGTGGGCAGGAACGGCATCTTGCCGCAGGGCTTCGACCAGTTCTACGAGGCGGCCCCCGGCCCCCCGCAGCCGCCGCTCGCCGAGGGCGACAAGGGCGACAAGGGCGACGGCAAGTCCCAGCACGGCCCTTGCAGCAAGGCGCCCGCGGGCCACGACGCGAAGGGGACAGCGGCCAACGGCGGCGAGTGCCCGTCTGGGGAGGCGGTGGCGGAGAAGAGCAACAGCGCAGGTAGGGAGCGGGACTAAATGGGGGGCAAGGCCGGCACTTTGTCAAGCCGCGGTTTATGTGCGATTTTATAAGCATCCAAAGGATTTTATATATCCTATAAGATTTCCTTTGCCGTTGTAAAGCGTGTTTACGATAGGAAACCAATTTAGGTGGGCTTAAGGTATTCTTGGAAGAGGATATTAATTGTTATTAAATTGTTGATCTGGAGGGGGACAGACAGGCGGGTTTCACAGGTAGTCCTCGGAGCAGTCTGCGTTTTGGAGCGTAAG
>JAUBOD010000244.1:3693086-3710102 GCA_032353885.1 Nothura maculosa | reverse complement strand
CTACGGGCCCGGGGCCGCCGCCGCCGGCTTCCCGCAGCCCGGCGGGCCCGCGGGCGGCGGCGCCGCCGGCGACTTTTACCCGGCGGCCGGGGGGAGCCCCGCGGCCGCCTACCAGCCGCCTCCTCCGCCCCCCGGCGCGCCTCCGCCTCCTGCCCCCTGCAGCGGGGTTACCTGTCACGGGGAGCCCGCTAAATTTTACGGATACGATAACTTACAGAGACAGCAGATTTTTACGACACAGCAAGAGGCCGAGCTGGTACAATATCCTGACTGTAAATCGTCCAGTGCTAATATTGGCGAGGAACCAGACCACTTAAATCAGAGCTCGTCTCCTGCTCAAATGTTTCCCTGGATGAGACCACAAGGTTGGATGCAGTAAAAAAAAATTTGCTTCCATCTCACGTCTGAGTTTGAAACTTTCTTTCTTGCTCCTGCTTTTGCCTCGCTGCCTCCCGCTCTCCCGCTCTGCATCCCGCTCTCCCTGCCGCTCTCCCCGCGCGTCCGATTCCCGCGGGGGCTCTCGAGAATAGAGCAGCGCAGAGGCAGCGCGGCGGGACGCGGCCGCTCCCCATGCGTGCCCTGGACCTCGCCGTTCGCGCGGCCCGAAAAGTTGAAATGCTGCTGGCCGCGGGCGGGGGCTTTGACCAGATAATAAAGTGACCCTGTAAACTCGTCCCGTAAACTCCGGTGGAGGCACTTAATGCATTTGCTGCAGCTATTTATTTTTCGGTGTGTGACTCTGACTTTCTCCGTGTCCTCTGGGTTTACTTTTTGTTCCCCCTCAATCGTTTTCCGTGTCGCTTCTCTCGAGGGGCTTCTCGGGGGAGCCGAACCCCCGCTCAATGCCTGGCTTCGCTGTCCCGCACGGCAACAGCAACCCCCAAATTCCTGTGTTTTTCTTTTAAACAGCAGCGCCTGGTAGGAGGAGAGGAAGACAAACATACAGCCGATTCCAGACCTTAGAGCTGGAAAAGGAGTTCCTTTTTAACCCCTATCTGACCAGGAAGAGACGCATCGAAGTGTCCCACGCGCTAGGACTCACCGAGAGGCAGGTAAAGATCTGGTTTCAGAACAGAAGGATGAAATGGAAAAAAGAGAACAACAAGGACAAATTCCCCGCTTCCAGACAGGAGGGAAAGGAAGGGGAGGCCAAAAAGGAAGCACATGATCTGGAAGAAGAAAGAGCCAAAGGCCACACGAATGAAATTTTGCCTTAAAAACCTTGGTGAACGTCTATCAAAGATAGCAAGTGCCCTTCGGGCCGATGCTCTCGCTGCAAAAGGCCCAGCCGAGTGGGACGAGCGACGCACATATCCCCCTGAGTGTCCCGCCGCTTCGGGTGCTTCTCTTGCGTGTGCCTGGTGTTTGGTTTGGGATTTTAAGCGTGTTCAGGGCAATATCGACATTTACCAGTTCATCTACTCCTGTTGGGAATTTGATACAGCGTTTATAGCAAGACATTTCTAATTATATGAATATATATATTTCCAATGTTTAAAGACGGTGATTACGGGCAAAGACATAAATTTCTTAATAATTACCAATAAGCAGGACATTTATCAATGCTTTATTAATCAAGACAAGTGCACTTGTACTATTTTAATTTTTGCTCCAATGTTGAGTAAATTAATCTAATGATTTTGAAGAAAAGATCATAGAAATATATTTAACCTTCTACTATTGATATTTGATTTAAATAAACCAAATTTGTTCAGATATAAAATTAATCAGCTTCTTGATATCTTTTTTTAAATTTCTTTGTTTTTATTGACTTTCTTAATAACCTATAGAGGCTCCCCGGTACTAATTTTTCCTTCTGCCTTCCCCTTCGCTTTCCCCGGGTATTGAAGTGCGTACTCAACCAGAATCCTTTTGTAAGCCAGGCCCAACCCGTGGTATATGAGGAGAGGGTCCGGGCTTTGGGGCGCCCCGGCTCGCAGCGCGGCCGGGCACTCGCCCGGGCCTTGCTCGGGGCCACCGCGCTGCCCTTCCGCGGTCGCGGGGCTCCGCGCAGCGGCGCTGGCGCCGATAACGGCAAGGGCGAAACCAGGCCCAAGCCGGGCCAGAACGGGAATTTATTTTTCGCGTTGCACGAGAATTTCTCAGGTGCTCGGCAGGTTTGCGGCCCTAAATCGAGCATAAACAGAAAGGGGAATATTTTCTCTCCGCACAAGTAGAGCCTCTGCTGCGGGGCCATTTCCACCGACCTCCTGCAGACGTGTGAGGTGGCCCTGCGCGGCCGCGGAGACCTGCGGAAGCCTCGGCGCCGGCCGCAGCCCTATCCGCGTGCCTAGTCCTTCTTCCATCATAGAAGAGGCAGAATTTATTTCTCCTTTTTTTTTTTTTTTTTTTCTTTTCCCTCCCTCTTTCCCCTGATCTACTCGCAGAATTTTGCGTATCGCCTTATCTGACAGTACGGCAGAGAGCTCTTTCTTTTCTTTCTTTCTTTTTTTTTTTTTTTGGATACCCCACAGAGGTACGGGGTATTGTATCCTCACACAGATTTTTCCTTTCCACCTCACGGCTCCAATTCACGATGGTTCCTCCAAGGAAATGCTCCAAGGTGGACTCTTCAGTAAGAGGCCTGCGGAGAGGCCGGGGGCTCCGGCTCATCCTATCTCGCTAAAATTCCCCTAAATCCACTGGGACGAGGTTTGGGGTGGATAGGACTAGCTAGGCTCATTTATGCCCCTCCTTTTCTTTTTCCCCTCGGCCGAGTTCAGACGCGATGCGAGGTCGCGCTCCGACTCTCTCAAAGCGCTGGCTCTGAGCGGAGGCAGGAGCTGGAAAAGTCACGCTTCGCTTTTATTTTAATCACGTAATTGGGCAACGCTTGTAAACGCGGGGGCACTGCGGCAAACTGCGGAGTAAACATTTTGCTGCAGGAATTTGCATAAATGCACTGGCGGTCCGAGCGTCCGGGAAGGGTGTGGGGCCGTTTTAAGGAAACGCCATCGACTGGAGGAGAAAATAGAGCAGCGCTTTAAAATGAAGTTGGGTACGGAGAGGATCGGTCACCCTACCCAAAAGAGCAGCCCTTCCCGCTCACGTTGGTGGCCGCAGGGATAACAGGGCAGCCATGGTGCAGAGAAAGCCATTTTGATTCCTCCTCCTGCAATTCCCAGAGCAGGGAATGCTGCCCGCACGAGCAAAATATATAACGGGACGTGTGCGTACGATTGAGGGACCCCGTAGGGGAACGGAGTGAGCGGTTGTCGTCGATTTCCCGAAGTAGGGAATAAAAATAAAATATTTCTGGCGAAGTTTCCGTTAGCGTTGCTTTCCCAAGGCGAGCGACCGCAGGGAACCCAGCACCTTTCCAGCCTACGAGCTCCTTGCACGGGCCTGCGAGCACCGCTAGTGCCCGGGTCTGATTCCTGAAAGACAAGGGAAAAAAAAGAAAGGAAAAAAAAAAGAGAAAAGAATAAAAAACCCTGCTCTTTCCCCGCACTTATTCTGGTTCTTCCAATAGGCAGCGATCTTTCTCCATCCTTTTTACTTGGAGTTCCGCTAAGAAAAGGAGGGCAGGAATCGATGCCCCGCTAGTGCCGAGGCCGCGCAGCGCCCAGATGCGCGAGGGGCCGCGGCTGTGGTGGGAGAAGCCGCAGCTCCCTGCGCAGATCCGGCCCTCCGCGCCTGGAGAAACCCTGGCCTCTCGTCCAGGGAAAGCATGACACAAATCTGCTTTACAGATCTTTTTAACACACTATAGTAACATGTTAATATATTTTTTAATTATATTTTATTTAGGATTATTTGGTTTAGTTAGCTCATTATTCCGGGCTATTATTATTTAGTTAGCTCTTTATTTCCAGGTAATCTAATATGTAGGATTTACATAATCCCTGTGGATGCTCCACTTGATGGGCTTCTGTTGCTCTAAAATCAAAAAAAAACAATGAGCAAGACCTCGGCGTTCTGGATCCGTGAAGGGAGCTCCGCGCTACGGGCACTGCGGAGGCTTAGTTTTTTTTGAGCAGTAGAAATCGCCTATTCTGTTGCTCCCTCTGCTTCCAGATATTTCTAGGGCAAGAAGGGGAGGGCGCATAGAGCCCGGCCCGAGTTCAGCTCTGGACACCCTGTGGGAACCACGACCTTCCCGTTAGGAAAAGGCGCTACCGCGGCCTGGGCTGTATTTGGATGCTCAGCGAAAGGCGCTTCAGTCGCGGGCGCTAAAGCAGCGCGGGTTCCGCGCGTGGACATGGCGGGGCAGGACGGACTACAGTCCCCTCCCTCCGTGCGGTCTCGGTGCACGGGGGGCCGCGACGAGGGCGAGGGCCTGGGGGTCCACACTGGGCACTGGCCCGTGCCCCCCTGTCCAGCGCGGAGTCCCGCGCCCCTATCCGCGCCCGCGGGGCCCTGCGCAGGCCACGCGAGGGCGGGTGGGCCCGGGGCGGAAATACAAGCGCAGCGCGCAAGGGAAAGAAACATGGCGCTGGGAAGCAGTATGTGCAAAATCCGCAAGGAATTGCAGTAAATTCCTTTTTGTTTGAAGAAAATTTACAACTTGGTAATAGACCTTTTTATGACCTATTTGGGCTCGTCATTGGCTGCGGCTGGTCATGTGCAGGCAGCGAGCGCTTTCATGGCCTTTTCCTGATTTCCCTGGCGAATTTCCCCCCGCATTCTGCCTTCGGAGAGCCTCGGCCCCTCTTTTCCTAACCTTTGTCTCCGCGGAGGTGTATGGCAGCCGCTGCGATGTGTGTGCCCCACCACTCCGCGCCTGTCCCGTGTCCGCGCCCGCGCAAGGCTGCGCGAGGGGCCGCGCAGCTGACCGCCCGCTGCAGCTGGTCCCCTCCGGCGGCGCACTCTGTCCTGCGCCTAGGATTGCTACGCGGGGGCAGCAAATATGGATTACAGCGACGCTCCAGGGCTCCTCCGCGGGCGCGCAGTGCCGCTACCCGGTAAGGACTCGCCTCTCCCGGCGGCCCCGCTCCTGCGCAACGGAACCCCCCGTCCTGCCTTGTGTCACCTGCGTCCCCCGAGCCTCTCAGCGCAGTGCTCCCTGTTGCCACCCCCGCGGATTTGTGGCTGCGGGAATCGAGCTCTTCCTGCCGCGGGTGCCGTGACTGGTGCGCGGTGTGTGCGGAGAGGGCGCGCTGGCTGCTCGCAGAACCCGGCCCTTGCGCGCAAAACCTGGCACGCAGAGCCTGGCGCAGACGTTTCTTACAATAAAAGTCCGTTTTACCTTTTTTTTTTTTTTCCTTTCTTTTTTTTTTCCCTCCTCTATTATTTACATTTTATTATTATCATTTCCGCGCCTCCCTTCCCCTGACAGCACGAGTCTGGTTGCGCTCTCTGGTTCCTCATTCCGGGCGGCCGCTCGCGTAACTTTCCCGCCTAACAGGTGTTTTGGGAGCAGGATGGGCCGCTTCGTGCCCCGGGCAGCGCCAGGGCCCGCTCGATGCGGGGGCGGGCGGCCTCCCGCACCCCCTGCCAGGGAATTTTATGGCATCCTTCCTGGCATCGCACTCTGCTTCCCCACCCGCCGCGGCTGCATCCGCGCCTCGCGGAGCCCTATTCAGGAGGCTCCGGGGCAGTCGGAGGGTTGGTTGTGTCCCCTCTGCCCCCCAGCTGACGGGGGAGGTTATTTTATGGCCCCAAGGCTGCCCCGTCCACGCGCAGTGCGCGGGGGCCCGCGGAGGCAGCGGTGCTGATCGCGCGTCCCGCGCAAAGCGCCTTCCGCGCAGCACCGCTCTTTCTCATTGCCACGCGGAAAATTCGCGTGCTGGATTCGGAACGAGTTTCTAAAAATGAGGTTTATTTGGAAACAAATAGGTGAGATGGTACCCTCTGTATGCTTCACTGATGTGGCTTTATATCTCTTATCTGCCTTGCTTGTAAATGAGGGTGTATCTGTAGCTACAGCTCTACTTCATTCTTTGGAACGGATGTGATTTCGAAATACACATTTCCTCTTATTTTAAGAATTGTAATGTAGAAAAAAATGCTAATGTAGAAATAAATGTTGCTTTGTATCTTGTGTTTATAACGTTGGTCACTGATGGAAATGCCCAATGCCGTTATATGCGCAGAGCCTGTGTCCCTGATCTAGAAAAAAAACCAGCACATCGTCGTTTACCTCCAAAACCGCCGCTTATCTAACGGTAAAGGAAAATGTGGTATTAAACTATAACCAGAGAGGCCCGTGGAGGTAGAAAGGCGTGGGGAAGTCTAGGACACCTAATTCAAAACCGCAGAAAAAAAACCTTTAATCTGTCCTTGGGTACAAGCCAAAGCCAATTACACTAAGTTTTAGGGCATCTTTTCCAACATACTTGTTTGCCCGACCTAACTAATTGCACTGAGTTGCTGAGCGACTTTGGAATAATTTGGGAAAAATCGGTTTTAGCATGGCAACAGTTTTCATAAGTATGTGCATTACTTTAGCCCTCATCCGAGACTCCTTCCTGGGTAACATAGTAATTATTATGGCTTCTTGGTAATAAATCTCCGCAAAAATTTCGAAAAATCTTGTACTTGAGGTGTTTGCAAATTATTAGTAGCCTAGGGGAAAAGAAGAAAATAAAAGCAGGAAGTTCTAACTAATTCGTGTGTGTCTCCATATGCTGACACAAAGGAATACACATATGCATTTGTGAGCTTACTGTTTCTTTCTTCTTTTTTTCTTTTTTATTTAAGTTTAGCGTCTTTCCCTCTCAAACCGCTTCCTTCCTTCCTGTTCTTTTCCTTGCATTTCTTCCCTCCTCCCTTTCTTTCATTAAAACTTAAGCACACATGCATGTGTGTATGCACCTATGCACCAAATATACCTATGTATATTTATGTGTTTTCATAACATGCTGTGTATCTATAATATATATGCATGCAGTATACGACAACTGTACGTGGATTATATATATGTTATATACATACATAACAGGAGAGCATAGATGTGTTGGTGTGCTGTAATCTTAGATATACTGATTTCCCACACAGCCTTCTCACACCTGCTTCGTTCCATGATGTATTTAGCAGAATTTATGACTCATAGGCTTTTTTTTTTTTTTTTAAGGAAACATGGGATTCCTAATCCCTGCTTTCCTGAAAGAACAACAACAGAAATAAGCGCCAGGAAATGGCAGGCTATGCTGCCAGGTAGCCCTGAGGTTCGTTGCCCTCGGGCTCCTGCGCGGGGCTGCAGCGCGATGCCCCGTCTGCTGCCCCAGCCTGGCGGGAGGTGCGCGGGGGGGGACACTGCGCACCCCACGACCCCATAAGCTAGAGCAAAGTAATATATGGTGCTTTGCTGCTCCTAGAGCCGCGAGCCCCATAGATTCGTTTTCCCAATATCATCCTTCTTTTGCACACACACACTCCCACACATTTTCTTTTCTTCTTTTTCCTTTTTCTTTTTTTTCTTCATTTTCTTCATTTTCTTATTTCCCTTTTCTCTTTTTTTTTCTTTTTCTTTTTCCTTTTCTTTCTTTTTTTTTCTCCTTTTTTCTTTTTATGAGCTCTGAGGGCAGGAAAAAAAAGAACTCCTAACAAAGACAGTATTTCACCCCTTGGTTGGCAGGCAGCTGTTAAAGGTATTTACGGCACCACTGCAGTGCGGCACTCAATGCTGCTGGTAGCGGGAGAGGAAAGAACAGGAAGTGGAAGGAAAAGATGAGGCACAATAAACATCGCGGCGAGTGTTGGGGCGGGTTTGGCGGGAGGGAAGAATCTCCACGAGAGATAAGGGGCAATAAAAGGGCGTTCAGAAGCATCCGGCGCTGCTCGGGATCTCCTCGCGAGGCCTCCGTGGCAGCGAGTGGGGACGTCCCGTCCAGGAGGGGGGACGGCAGCCGCCTCGGCCCGCCCTTAGCTGCACCCCTCTGCGCGTTTCCCCGACGGGGAGGCCAGGCCCACCACAGGCCCAGGTCTAATCCCCACTTCTGGCTCAGATATGAACGGGGTTTAGCCGCCCCGTCCCCTGCGGCCGCCTCCGCCCCGCTGCCGAGAGTGGGCCCCGCCACAGGCTGCCCAGCCCCGACAGCCCTGCCCGTGTGTCCTGCCTGGCCTGAGGGGCACCCTAGCCCCTCTCCACTGCCCCCGGCCCCCTGCCTGCCTCACCCACCCCGTTGCGGGCGCCCCCTGCCCCTGGCGGGCGCCCCCGGCCCCTCGCGGCCGCCCGCTCCTCCAGGAGAAGGCGCTCTAGGACAAGCCTGGCGCTCGCCGCGCCTCTCCCTCTGCCCTCTACCTCGCCCGCCCCCACCGCTCAGGCCCGCTCCCCTGCCCGTCCCGAGGGGGAACCGCGCCAGGGCCGCAGCCGTCGGCCCAGCCCCCTCTGGACCCTCCGACACTTGTAGGGGTGCCCAGAACTTCTCCCCCCTCTCCCAGGGCTTGCAGTCCCCTCGCGCGGGCCCCCCGAGGCTCCTGCCCCGTCGCGAGCCGAGCGCCCCGAGCTGGGGCAGAGCTCGGGGCTGCTGCTCCGCGCCCGCCGCCGCTGCCCTTTGATGTCGGGCACCACTGTGTCCTTCGCTGCCCTTTTGATGTCGGGGCCAGCGCTGCCCGCACCCTCCTGTCCGCAGGCAGGGCCTGTCCCGAGCACCCTGCGCTCGCATCCCGGGGCGGGAAGGGGTGTTCCCGCCTCTGCCCCCCCGACCTTGCCCGGCGCGGCCCGGCGTGACCCCGTGGGGATGGGCGCTCCCACGGTCGCGGCGCCCCTGCGCCCCGCGCCCCTCGGGCGGCCGCGCCCGCGCTTTGATCCGCGAGCGCCGCCCCCCCGGGGGAGCCCCGGCTCCTAGCGCGGCCCCGGGCGCCTCCCCAGCCTCCCATTAAAGCCTGGACGCGGCCTCGCTGCTCAGGCGCGTTTGAAGGCCGGGCTGGAGCCTGTCATTTCCCTGTCGCGCTCCCGGGGCACATGTTGGTGCTCGTGTCTGTCAAAAGGCTTCAAGGGGAACAGAGTTTCACACGTGTGGTTCATTTTCCCCTTCTATCGCAATACCAGAGGGAATGCAATTATTTTGGAGATACTAAACTGTATCTTATGCATCTCGAGATCATCAGTCCCCAAAATGAAAGCAGTCATAGCCTAACGAATGAGCTAGCCAGAGCTTCAAAGTCAACTTTCCAATCTGCATCTTAGAATAGGAAATGTGAAAATCCTCATAATTCCCTGCTCTCCATCTCAGGACTACAATTATTTCATTGCAGAAACTTTCATCTTGGCCCTTGATCTTGGGGTTTGTATCTCTGTGATCAGCTCCACACCAGCTCACAACCACACCTGGAGATCCAAGCCCAGGATCTCCAGGACATTTTGGGGGACAACCTTTGGCTGGGAAAGTCGCTCCTGGGATTGCTGCTCCAACCGTTCTTAAAGGTCGGAATGTCAAAGGGCCCCGATGGCAGCCCTTGGCTGTGACACCTGTTCCCCATACAGGACCCTGCTTTGCCCTGGCCGGTTCCGGGAGGGATCACTCAGGGATCCTTGCCTTGCTGTCAGTTTATTCTCCTTTTGGAGGTTTAGTCTCTTCCCAAACTGCTAGGAACGGAGCTGGAAAGCAGAGCCCACTATCGGAGGACTCTGTGCCCTGCTCCTTGCTCACCCTCGACATGGACCAAGAAAGCTGAAAACTGAACACATTGAGGGGAACTCGCATTTTCCCTAAATAAGTCATTTGGATCAACCTGTGATCCCAGCCTGCCCCATGCCCAATCCTCTCCACCAGTTTTAATTTTGGAAGGCATGTTCGCTGTAGAAGTCAGTGACACTCAGTGACATACATCTCATTCTGCAGCTGGATTCCTCCAAATCTCTTTTCCTCACATTTCAGCTGATTTTCCCACCGCATTCCGGGCCCTCACACCGATCTCACCTTCCTTCCCTCTCCTCTTCCCCGGGCTGCTCTTGGCAGCTGCTGCCGGGCGCCCTCTCGGCGCCCCGGGAGCCCGCGGACGGGACCCCCGGCCGCCCGTCGAGGGGCCGCAGAGCTGCGGGGCTCGTGCGGTTTCTCCAAGCTGTTATGCCCAAAGTGGTTCCCCTGGAGGCCTCCCAGGGTAGGGCAGGTGCCAGGCTCGCGATTCCCACTCCAGCCTCTCTGTGCGGCTGCTGCCAGGCCCTGGGCCGGAGCATGGGCAGTTCCCCGGGGGGAATCGGCCGCCCGAGGGGGAGACCGGAGCCGCACCGGGCAGGGGACAGGAGGGAAGGGACGTGGCGGTCGGGCCAGGACTTTCTCTGTGCTGTCAGGCTACAGGTGAAGCCTCTTTCAGCGGGCTGCCCCATCTAGTTTTTCCGATGGTGCCTTCGTGCCTGGATGGCACCTGCTCTGCCAGCGGGGCCGGGCACAGTGGCCATGCAGGGAGAGGACGTCCTGCGCCGCTGGTCACTGATAGTGTATGACCGTGGTGCCTTTATTAAAGCATCTGCCCGGAAAAGGGAAAATGAGGGAGCCCCAAATAACCCTGTGCCGTAATGCAGCAAGGAGAGGCTGTTCTCAAGTTCTCGGATGGCCTTTTGCTCTCCAAGGGAGAAACAAAACAGATCAGCTGTAATCCGAGTAACTTAAAGACTATGGCGAGAGTTAGACTGGCTGTTTGGGGCAAAATTAAGCCTGCATTTCCAGATTGCCTCCAAGGCGATGGGAAATGGCCATGGGCGGAGGCGGGTGTCCAACTTCCGCGTTAGGTGACACCAGGAAGCTGCTGCCCCCGCAGTGGGTCGGGGTTGCCCTGTGTCCGACGGGACGGACCGCGCGGCGGCTCCTGCCGCGTCGGGAAGCGGGATTCCCGCGGTAAAGGGGACTCGGCCGCGGCGACATTTGACTTCCTGTGCTCGGACTCCTTGAAATTCTCATTTGCTAACTCCCACCTTGATCCCTTCGCCCCGGGGCGGTTTTATTGCTTTATGGCCCTCCTTAAAGTCCCTGTCCTCAAAGGTCTCATTGTGGCAGGCTTCACACTTCCCGCCTTCCCAGAGCCGCTGCCCCGGCTTCTTCCAACAGTTTGGTCGCTTGCAGGCGTCCGGAGGGTGTCCGGAGCCCGCAGCCCCGGGCACAACTCGCCCGAGCCACAGTTTAGGACGTCAAGGAGTGAAAATCGCAAAAGTTTATTTATTTTTTTTTTTTCCTCTGCTCCAGGGGCATCTGACCAAAATGCCATAGTCTTTCGGGAGGAGGAAAGGGGGCACTCTCTCCTCCCAAGGCACTGCCTCCCTGCTTTCCCTGCCGATGGGCTTCCCCATCCTCTAAGAGATGTAAAGGGATCCTGGAATTGGTACCCAGGGCGAAAGGCTCCGCTCACTTCTTCCCCGGGGCAATTCGGAGCGCAGTAACTGCTCTTTGCCCCTCACCGGGGCGGCTGGCAGTGCGGGGCTGACCCCGCGCATCCCCGCTACTCACCAGCAGTCTCCTTTTATAGGGCACATTCAGCGAACCTTTATTTAGCGAATAAAAGTTTAACGCTGAAGGTTATTTATGGTTCCGCAGAGATAGGTCCTGAGTGGCTATTTAGGAGCACGTGATTCCAATAAACTTTGTTTTATGGCTCGAGAGTTGACAAGCCAAAATATAATTCCCACCATAAATTAGTTTAAGAGCATACAAGTGCAGATGCTTGCGTTCCTGGAAGCAGTAAGCGGGGAAGTGTTAGCGCGGAGCCTTCTGCGGGAATGCGGCCATGGAGACACCTCTGCTCCCAGGTCCTTGCCGGCGCGGGGAAGCGCGCGGTAAGTCCGCGCTCCGTCCTCCTACAGCCACGACCCAAGTCCTTGTGCCCCTTGGATCTATAGGCGAGAGAGAGGCAGATACTGCTTAGGTCGAACACCTTGCACGAGCCTCGCTCCGGAAGAAAAAAAAGGGGAAAAAAAAAAAAAGAAAAAAAAGGACAGGTAGAGCTCAGGTCGCAATTACGTGGCTCTTCCCTGTCCGAGATTTCTATAAGGCATCTTATTGGAAACTGACTTTAAAAAATACAAACAGAAACAAAGAAATAAAGGAAAAGGAAGCAGAATGGCAAAGAATTGCTTAGTTACGAGTTGCCAATATTATTCCACTCTTCTGGCAAACTCTGATGTTGTCCAGAGCAGGGACAACTTAAGAAAGAAAAGGGCAATATTTGGATGCTCTTTGTAGTCAACTATCTTTACCTTGGCAATTGCTCTCCATGTGATACAATAACTCTGCAAGACAACGCAAGAAAACAAAAGAAGAGGCGAAGATTTGTTTACAGCAAAGGGCTCCTACATTGTTGTTCTACTTTTAAATATATGTTGCATTTCAGGCGAATGGAACTAAATGCGTGATTTTTCCCCTCCTTTTCATCCCTATTGTGATCTTTGACTGTATTTAGTACAAGATTTGAAGCAAAGTTCAAGTCAAGTCTATCCTTCTGTAACGCAAACAAAGACGCATGGCTTGTGCTTAATGTTTGGATAATTACGTGCTCTTAAAGGCTATCTATCTTGGAGTAACCCGAGACCTGGTCCTGGAAAAATGTTCTTTCCATGTTCAGCACGTCTAGGATGCTGTATGTCATGTTGTGACATTTTATGGGTGATGTTCTAGCAAAGGTGATCTGAATATTTAATTTGTAAGCGATTGCATTACCACAAACAAACAAACAAACAAAGGGACCTTTGTTATTCTTTTTTTTCCTCCTTTCTTTTTTTTCTTTTTTTTTTTCTTTTTTTTTTCCCAGTAGTGAAAGAGGGAGGTCTGACTTTTCCTCCCTAGAAATCATGTGCTATAAAACCATGACTATGAATATTAAAAGTGCAAGATCACAGCCTGGGCACGAGTGTATCCTAGGGACTGCCTGTGTGCTCGGGGCTCCTCTTTGGGAAGGGGCTTCCATCCCTCCCGCCCGCAGGACTTGCCGCCCGCTCGGCTCCCTGTTCATCCATCAAATGTGCTCGCTAGCCGCTCCCCACAAATATCGCCCGTGTGCGGAATATAGCAGTAACAAACGTTTTTATTGCAACAGGTTCGGCAGCATGGACAGACATCCTCGGTGAGTAGCCTCTTTTTTTCCTTTCTTTCTTTCCTTTTCCGTCTTTCTCTCAGAATTAGCGTTGTTTGCAAATGTTGCTTGTTTTCCTTGGATTGGAACAATTAAGCCAGACCTATCCCTGTTCAATATTGCTTAAAAAAAAATAAAATAGAAAGGTGGTGTCAGCAAGAAATGCTGCTGGCGGCTCGGTTCTGGTGTCGGGTCCTGCTGCTCCTAGCCCAGGGCGCGGGGGCAGCATGGCGGGGCTTAGGGGACTGTACAGGTGTCAGGCTGCGCTTAAGCAGCAATTAGCAACGTTTCCAATTTAACTTGCCGAAACTGTACAGCGCCTCCCCATGCAGACACCGCATCCCTCACGTTAATGTTATATGGCAGCCCCTCACAATCCTGCCTACTCCTCTTTTTTTTTTTTTTTTCCCTTTCTCCAGGCGAGATTCAGAGTTGTGTTTCCTATCATTTTAACCTCATCTGAAGCGAGAGGAGAGTTGGTGTTTGGCTGTTGGCAGCATCACAGAGTCTCGCTATTAAGCCTAGACTAGCGATATTCCAAGCAGGATTCTCTGCTTTGCGGAGTCTCTCTGAGCAAGAGAAAATCAAACATGTCTTTAAATCTGTGAAATGGGTAACTGAGCTTCCGAGGAGAGCCCTTAGTGTGTGTCGTGTTTTTGGTGGTTCAGAAGGAGCTCATGTGGGGACAGAGTGTGGGTGACAAGAGGGCAGCTACATGTGGGGCAGGAAATGCTGCTGAGCCCCTCTAGCTGCGCGGCGCAGTTAAATGCATTAGCTCTGCGGTTCACACTGAGGCTGGATTGTGTCTCCAAGAGGTAAAGAAAGCCTGCAATGTCTGAAGGTTCATTAAAGACATATTGCCCTTCCTGCTCCTGCAAACGATGCTCTCACTGGGAGAAAACACAGGAGTGAAGCGGTTTTGATTCCCGTTTCTTCCCACCTCTTCTGGAGTGCAAAAAAAATCACCGATTTCTCTGTTTCGTGCCAGGCTGCTCTTTCTCTCTTCACCTTTAGTAGCAATGTTGGTTTTTGAGCCCCTCAAATACAAAATGAGCAGTTGCCTCCAGCGTTGCGTTGTTGGCGTTGCTCCATAGGTAACGTTCGTGCTCCTGCGGCTCAGCCCTGTCGTATCGGTGCCCTTGGCAAGTTATCCAGGGCCGGCCCTAAATGTATGGATTTCTTGCTTTCTGCCAACGTGCATTTAGCATCCTGATTATGAGGCAGGGTACAAAAAGGCTGATAGATCAAAAGCATTGTGCAGGGGCAGTTGAACAGGAGGTGAATATATAACGCTTTTGTTCATCAATAACTCTTTGGCTTTGACCTGTCTGAGCAAGTCGTGCAATAAGGTGAAACGCAGGTCACAGCGTCTCACAAATATGAAAATGCGGCAGGGCAGGAGCTGCTGCTCCCCCAGCGCCTTGGGGATTGGGGGGGCTGCTCGCCCCGTCCAGAGCCCCCCCAGCCCGAGGCTCAGGGGGACAACGAGGTTCCCCTGTCCCGGCGTTGGCTGGAGTTGGAACAACCCCGGGAAGCGGCTGCACTTGCCGCGGAGGAGCCGTCGGGAGGCAGATGCTCCAGAGAAGCATCGCCGGGCTAGGGGCGAGCAGCGCACGTCGGTGGGCGAGCGCAGCAGCCCCGCGGGCGCCCCGTGCAGCGCCCCGCACCATTATCCGCCCTTATGTCCCTCGGCTTAAATAGCCCGGGAGAGCGCGGGACAGCGCAGAGGAGCTGGGTCAGGCACAATTCATGAACTTTTGTACTCCTGTGTGCGGCTGTCGGCAAAGCAAAAATAATGAAACTTTGTGCTATGTTTGTAAATGATTTCGGGTGACCTCTCGCCCTGCCCTTCACCATAAACGCTACGGCGGGGAAGCCGGGGAGGGTGCGAGGCTGCTGCTCACACGCAGCCGGCGGCGATAAAAACTAGACCGGCGTAATGTGGCCAAGGTAAATCTGGAAACTCTCTTCTTCCCCAGAGCAACTAACTCCCTAACTCCATTTTTTTTTCCCGAATTGCTCTCTCTGTTGTCGGCTGTTTTTACTTCTCTTTCGATTTTATAAAATTATTGGCGGGGGGAAATTTTAATTAGACAAAATCTCCTCAGAGATTTTATTGTAGACTAGATAGATAAACGCCCTTTTATGTAAGATTTCTGTGCGATTTTTACTATTATTGTTCTAAACAGAGCAATTTGGCTGGCAGCATCCATGATCTGTAACAAGGATGTAGGCGAAAGTGCATTTAGAGAGATCAGCAGGTCTTACAGAGAATTTACTATTCGAAATTCGCCGTTTTAAATTGGAGTAGAGTCGTAGAGCTCTATTTCATCAATAATAACAACCATCGCGATTCTTTTTTGAAATCCCATCTTTCTGCAAATCCATATTTCAGAACTTTATCCGACAGATTAGTTTGCATCCCTCAGAAGACAGTAAGGAGTAAGAGAATTGCAATGACCTGCTCTATTGTAGGTGAAAACAGAATGTTATTACGTTGTCTATATATACCCTGTAGAACCGAATTTGTGTGGTATTCATATAGTCACAGATTCGATTCTAGGGGAATATATGGTCGATGCAAAAACTTCACCTTTCTGCAAATGGTTAGGAGCTTAAATACTGACGGAATCAAAATACTCATGCACGTTGAATAGTGAGAAATTCTATAAGTTTTGCTGCCTCTGTCATTTTTAACATAAATAGTAACGTTTCTTTAAATTTTATTTGTCGTTCAATCGTAACTGCCAGTAACAGACTGCGAATTTAAACAGTTAATCTTGCAAGAGCTGCAAATTTTTGTTAAGAAAAAAAGGCGGAAATCATCAGCGCATAAATCTTTAAAAAGATACTTATAAATTAGTTAGATATGCCAGACGTTAGCAAAATTTTCCTGTCAAGTATCCAGATTTCATCAAAATATTTATGAAAGCTGCAAAAGCAGCATTGAGCTCTTTGGAATGTATTTACTTGTGCTCCAGGGATGATCCTGGTGAAAGAAGACCGAATTTATCTCATTAAATCTGTACTATTTTTAACGTAAGTAAATGGCATCGTCAATTCCATTGACTGAACTTTAACGGTTAAAAGCGAACAGTTTCTTGTTATCTACGTGGTTCTTTTTACACATGTAGGTATATATATGTGTGTGTGGCTGTGTGTGTACACAAACACACGTATATATTGAGGCTCGCAAAGTGAATGAGAAGTTACTGATTGCCTAATTTTCTTCAGCAGAACTAAATTCTGGTAACTTTTGGATGACCTCTGCGAGACAAAGCCAGGACAGATCTATTGTACATCATATTACCCTCTTCTTTGATGTCTTTTCTTCCCCTCGCCTCCTTATCAAATTCCTCCCCCTTTTAAGCCCCTGCTTCAGCTCCCCGCTCCTTAAGTCTGCCAATATTTTATCGGAACCCAAGTGGCAATTCCCGTTGGGGATCCGGGCGACTCCAGTGGAGGGAAGGGCACAAGGGAGCGCAGACAAAAGGCCGGCGATACCTGCGGCTCGCGCAGACACCCCGCGCCGGGGCTTAGCCCTAAAACCGGGCTCAGTGCGTCGGGGAGGGGGAAAGCCGGCAAGGGAGGGGGCCACTTGATTCCACGTATGTTATTTAGTTAAATTTGTGGGAATTATGAGCGGCACAAGGATGCGGTGATGAGCTCGCCGCCTCCCCATTGGCCGCGCCGGTCACATGCGCGCCAACTTTATTCAGTTGACAGCAAGTAGGAGGGCTCTATGGCAGGGGGGAAAAAAAGACAACACGAGAAAAATTAGTATTTTCTACCTTCCGAAATTAATGGCCATGAGCTCGTATATGGTGAACTCTAAGTATGTGGATCCCAAATTTCCTCCTTGCGAGGAATATTTGCAGAGCAGCTACCTAGGGGAGCAGGGCTCCGAGTACTACAGTGGCGCCTCGCAGGGCGCTGACTTCCAGCACCAGGGAATCTACCCACGGGCCAACTACAGCGAGGCGCCCTTTGGCTGCAGCGGCGGTCCGGGCCCGGCCGCGCAGCCGCGGGGTCACGGGCAGGAGCCGCCCGCGCCCGCGGGCCCCTTCCGCG
>JAUBOD010000244.1:3668592-3682892 GCA_032353885.1 Nothura maculosa | reverse complement strand
CCCCCCGGGGCATCCCGCGTGGGCTCCGCGCCCGCGGAGTCCTCCTCAGGCGCGGAGGTGCGCGCAGGCGGGGGCTGCGCGGCCAAGCCCGGCGCGGCCGTTCCGCGCCCCTCCGTGCCGCGCAATGGGGCCCGCGGGAGCCGCCGCTCTGCGCGGCCGTGCGCGGGGACCTGCGCGCTGCCCGCGGGCCAGGCCGCAGCCCCCTTGGGCGAGGCTCCGCAGGCCCCCTCGCTGCTCCGGAGCCGGCTGCTTTTGGGGAGGTAGCGAGTCGCTCCGCTCCCCATAAATCCGGAGCAGCTTCTGCCCTTTGTCTGCTAAAAGCTCCGGCGTGCGCGCAGCGGCCTCGGCCAAGACGTGCATTTATTAACGAAGTCCTAAGGAGGAAAGTCTAAAGCCGAGTGGCTTCCGCTGAGCGTTCTCGCTTCTGTTGCAGGTCGGTGTCCACGGCTTGTCCGAAGGAACCCGAAGATCCTATACACACATTTAAGGTCAAAATTCAAGAAAAAACATAAGTGTGGTGAGTTTTCCGCATTTCCTTTTCCAACCATCTCTCCCTCCGCCCCGCTTGGCAGCCCTTTCGTAGGGAAAGAAGGTGCTGGAGTGGATGGCGGGCCGGGAGCGGCGCTCCCGGGGCAGGAGCCTCGACCTGCGACCTGAGCCCCGGCTCCAAACGCGCAGCGCAGGTTGGGACTCCGGCCGCCAAATAAAGAGGGGTCCACAGAAGGCCCAGCTCAAAGTGACTTCTTGTTAGACGGGGCCGACCCTGACGGTGAGAAGAATCGGCCCTGAACCCAGACAGGGGGTGCGGATCGCTCCCCTGGGGTGGGGGGTCGTAGCTGCCTTAAGAAAGTACCTGGGGTTCCTCAAGTTCGTTGGGCAGCTCTTTAGACTCGAGTCTGGGTCGGGCCTAGCCCTACCAAACCTGTTCTTTGTTCTCGGGGTGTTCTGCCCGCACCGGGTCCTCTCCTCAGCCCGCAAAACCCAGACCTCCACCCGGCTCCAGCCGCAGCCGCCGCCGCCTCCCGCTTGGACCCAAGGCCCGGCCCAGTCCGGAGCGGTCCGAGAGCGGCGGGGCCAGCGGCTGCCCCAGGCGCTGCTTATATAGGGGCTCCCCTCGGGCTCTGGGCCGGGAAAGTGCCGAGTGGGGAATTCTTTCGCCGGGCTCCCACCTACGCTCGGGCTGCTTTGCACTTCTGAAAGTGCCTGGGCTTGGGAAGTGTTTTCCTTTTCATTCCTTACTGAAGCGTTTACTGCCCCAGCAGTGGCAGTCATAAATTTTGCTCCAAACCGCAGTGACAGGTGCATTGATATGCACCCTGAGCGCCCGGCTGCCTTAATAACCGCTCCGCCGGCCGCGCTCGCCGCCTTTTATTTATTCGGTATCATATTAGGTATCGATCCCGAGCAGAATTAAGTGCAGGGGAAGTGTGAGGAGAGAAGTGCTCAGTGCGAGCGCGGCCGGTGCCGCGCGCGGGGCTGCGCGGGGCTGCGCGGGCTCCCGCCGGCCGCTCCCGGCCCAGCCGGGAAGCGCCAGGAACTTCCACAAGTCCCGAAACGGGACAAAGAGCCCCATTATCACATGGGATGCCTAACGGTTCAGATGAGGTTAACCTTTCTGGGGAGCAGGGAGGGAAATCTGAAACACAGACACAGCTACTTAGTGGTTTCCTACCCTCAGTGCATCTGAGCCCACCTCCCACCGTTCGGCCTCACCATTTGTATGTCTTTTTTCCCTGTTTTTTTCTTTCTTTCTTTCTTTCTTTCTTTCTTTCTTTCTTTCTTTCTTTTTTTCTTTTTTCCCTCTCGGAGACTTGTTTCTGGCCAAAACACCAAGCGATGAGCCCCTGCTTTGGTGTTACCTACAAAAACATCACACTCGTGGAAAATCAAAACCTGGAACGATCTCTCTCTCTTCTCTCTTTCTCCCGCTCTCGCTTTTTAAGATCTAAAGATGAGCCACCAAACAGTTGAGCATTGTCCATGTGATTTATGGCCCATAGCCTCCTTTTTAGGTTCAAGCAGAGTTCACAAGCAGTTGGTATTTCAGAAAAGAAATAAGGCTTTTAACAGCTTAACAGCAATATTCTTTCTTAAGATTCTGTGTGTTCTTTTGGGAACTATATTTTACAAGGCACATAAAAGCATACGCTTTAGGCACTGTTTTGCTAACAAAAGTCCTCAGTCCAGATTACTCCCGAAAATATAGATTATAGAAATGGAAAGTCAGTGACAGATTTTTTTTCTTCCCACAAAATACTTGAAAGACTCCTCGAGATTATCACAATTTATTAAGACTCTTCTAAATCACTACTGATCAGTTCCTTAGGCCTGCATTTGCTGTTTATTTTTCCAAGAGAGGAAAATAGCTATTTTTCTGTTACTATCAGCTTCCCAGAAAATTCCACACGTTGTTCACGGTCTGTGGCTTGTGACAGGGGATACACTTTGCGAGTGAGTGTGGGTTGCAGTCCTCTGATTTTAGCCCTATGTCGTCGGGAATTGTAGAAATTAGACCAATGGTACCGGGCGTAGCAATTGCTGTGATGAAAGAGCAGCAGACACATGTACTTGGTGAGAGCGCTGCTTACTTATAGTCTGGAGAATGATAATTATCAGACGCTGTTCAAAAAATTCAAAACTGTTTTCCTCTAGCATAATAATAATAATAATAATAATAATGTCTAGAGAAAGACAATTAAGTCGTAAAATACGCGGAGATACAGACTGATATAGTTAGGCGAAGTACGCGATCATTTACAAAATAGCTAAGAAAGGTCAGAAGCTTCGACTCTACAGGAAAAATACCACTGAAAAATCATGCGAAGTGAGAAAAAAAATCCATAACAAAACTGAAGACGAGTTTCTATCTTGCAATGAGAGAAATAAGGGTTGAGTAGAGCACCCTGCCCCCTCAAACCCCATCTAAGGCCCTTCTGCCTCCCGTGCATTTTGGGGGAGGTGGAGAAGGGCGCACTAAGTTTTCACGGTGGTAGAGGAAGAGACCGAGATTTATAATGAAAACCATCCCCTAAAAACGATCCCTAGTGTCTCCGAGTCTTTCTACTTGGGACAAATGAGAGGGATGAGAAATGTCGGACGAAGGATTTTAATTCACCACGGGATTAAAAAAGGGGAGCTGACCTGCCACTTTCTTTATATTGCAAAGCGGAGCGGGTGAATGGCGTCGGTTACACTTTAACTCCTCAGGAATCCCGGGGAAGAGGGAGGCCGCGTTTCACAAAGGGGACGGGATTTCTGAGCCCCTCGGCGCCCGCGGCCCGGGCACCATCCATCATGTCAGGCGTGCGCGGCTGCGCACGCGTGCGCGCCGGGGCGCGGAGCGGCTCCGCCACGGACCGGGTCGCTCTGGACCGGGCTGCCCCCCTGCGCAGCTTCCTCTCTTCCCATCCTGGGCCTGGCCGGGCCTTGCGCGGGCACGGGAACCTCCCTGGCGCCGCCGCGCGCAGCGGGGCTCGAGGCTCGTCCCAGGGAGGGGAGGGGGATTCATGTGACAGCAGCCCAGGGATGGGATCCAAGACTCCCTGTGCTCCCAGGGGGAGTCTCCGCTGTTCCATGGTGCCCTCTCCTCCCTCCCCCGTGGCCCCTTCTCCCTGCCTGGGGTTCCCCGATCCTTTTTTATAATGCCTGGTTGCCTCCCTGGGGGTCCCTCAGTCCGTCTCCTTCCTTCCCGGTGCCCCCCATCCCTTTCCTATGCCCTTTGCCTCTTCCTGGTGCCCCTGGCCCGTTCCTGATGCCCTCCCAGGCCGGCCGAGGCCAGCGGGCTCAGCACACGTGTGGCAGGGCGCGCTGGGGCCGGGCCGCCCTGCACTGAAGGTCTCTTTTGTGTCCCCGCTGTCGCCCTCGCAGGTGGCTCCCGCGGCGGCGAGTGGCCCCGGCCGAGGACGTGAGGGACGCGGTCAATGTTATTGGAGCAGGGCCCGCGGGCCTCGGCGAGCGCAGCGAGCACCATGCAGAAAGGCGCCTACTACGACAACGCGGGGCTCTTCGGGGGCTACACGTACAGCAAGGCCGACGCGTACCCCTACGGCGCGGCCCACCAGCCCTACGGGCAGGCCGGCCTCGACGGCGACTTCCCCGGCGCCGCGTGCTCCGTGCAGGGCTCCGCGCCGCTGCGCGCCCCTGCGCACAAGGGCAGCGAGCTCAACGGCAGCTGCATGCGCACGGCCGGGGGGGGCGCCGGGGGCAGCCAGCCCCCCGGCCTGGGCGAGCAGCAGCCGCCCGCGCTGCCGCCCTCCTCGCCGCCCAACCCCCCCAGCGCGCCCCCCACGAAAAAGGGGGGCAAGGGAGGCCCCAACGCCGCCGCCAGCGCCACCATTAGCAAGCAGATATTCCCCTGGATGAAGGAGTCGCGGCAGAACTCCAAGCAGAAAAGCACCTGCGCCCCCTCAGGTAGCCGCGGGCCCCGCCGCGCCCCGCTCCGTCCCGCCCCGTCGGGCCGGTCCCGCGGCACCCCCCGCCTGACGAGGGTCCCGCTGTCCCGACCCGCACGCGGGTCCAGCCATCCCGATCCGCCCAGGGCTCCCGCCTGTAGATCCCGCTTCTCCGCCCCCCCGCAGTCCCCACGTCCCATCTCGGCCCCTCCATCCCTGCACTCGGCCCCTCTCCTCTGGCTGCTGTGGCGCCTGCCCCCAGCCCGCTGGAGCCCCCCCGCCCCAAGGGGCTTTGGGGACATGTTGGGGTCCCGCCTCCTCCAACGGCGGCAGGAGGCCCCCGCCATTGGGGCGGCTGGAGGGGGGCACTAGGAGAGGAGGGGGCGCTCCTGGAGGGGGCGCTCCGGCCCCCGGCGCTGGGCAGCGGGTTCTCGGGGTGCCCAGGGGCTTCCGTGGGGGGGCGAAACCAACGTTTCTTCTCGCCTGTTGCCCCGCAGGAGAGAGCTGCGAGGACAAGAGCCCCCCCGGGCCGGCCTCCAAGCGGGTGCGCACCGCGTACACGAGCGCGCAGCTCGTGGAGCTCGAGAAGGAGTTCCACTTCAACCGCTACCTGTGCCGCCCGCGCCGCGTGGAGATGGCCAACCTGCTGAACCTCACCGAGCGCCAGATCAAGATCTGGTTCCAGAACCGCCGCATGAAGTACAAGAAGGACCAGAAAGCCAAAGGCATCCTGCATTCCCCCGTGGGGCAGTCCCCGGAGCGCAGCCCGCCGCTGAGCGCGCCCGGCCACGGCGCCTACGCGGGCCAGCTGCCCGCCGTGGGCAGCCTCGCCTACGACAGCCCGTCGCCCACGTCCTTCGCGAAGCCGCAGCAGAGCATGTACGGGCTGGCCGCGTACACGGCGCCGCTGGGCAGCTGCCTGCCGCCGCAGAAGCGCTACGCGGGCGCGGAGTACGAGGCGGCCGCCGTGCAGGGCGGCGGCGGCGGCTTCGGCGGCGCCAGCCTGCAGGGCAGCCCCGTGTACGTCGGGGGCAACTTCGTGGACTCCATGCCGGCCTCCGGGCCCATGTTCAACCTGGGCCACCTCTCGCACCCCTCGTCGGCCAGCGTGGACTACAGCTGCTCGGCGCAGCTGCCCGGCGGCCACCACCACGGACCTTGCGAGCCGCATCCCACCTACACGGATCTCACGTCGCACCACACGTCTCAGGGACGCATCCAGGACGCGCCCAAGCTCACGCACCTGTAGCGGGACTGGGAGCGAGCGGAGCGGGCGCTCCTGCGAATTACCTCACTTTTCTGGCGGGACAGTGTTACGTGCTCTCGAGTGGCGACAGTATTAGCGGATTTGTCTCCCCTAACGCCTACATCCTTCCTTTCCTCTATTATTTCTTTTTTTTTTTTTTTCTGTTGCAACTCTGAGTAGGTCCATGGAAAGGAATCTTTTCTTTTCCTAGCTGTTGTTTTAAGCATGACAGTGCAATATACTGCAAACCAAGGGACTAATAACTTGGTAATGATGTACTTGAAGGTAAGTCTTATAGATCAATTAGCATTAGCAGTGCGTCATGCTGAGGTGTTTTAGACCAGTTGTGAGCGGTGAGGACTTGCCTGCATATAAGCTTATTTCAGAGAAGTTAATTTATGAATTCTTCCGTAATGTAAGGATTGCAGCGGACTAAATGATACGTATTTATTATTTTAAGCGAGACACTTTTGTATCACTGATTATTTATCCTCGTCTTAATGTATTTATGTGGGTATTTGTAGAATTTATTCACCAGTACTTCGGGAGATCGATTCAGGTCCATGGTGACTTACATTTCACCTATTTAGTATATTCGGTCTGAGCTAGTTGAGAGAGTAGTCTTGAGCAGTTGTAACAGTGGCTGGTGTTCGTAGTTTATGTAAGGATTAACTAAGACAGCGAGTTGTAAGTCATTAATAGAGTAAAACAAACCGTGGCATCAGACAAAGAGCAGTTACACTTTTTAAGAAGCTGGAAGTATTTTTAAAGTATTTATTTCAAATCGTCTGGTACCATTTGAATGCTTCCTTAGGCTGGCCCGTAGCTTGTCTTGTTTATGAAGCCACCTTTTAGTTGGAAGCGCAACCGCTTTGAGAAAACGACCCACAAAGGGGGTCTCTTTGACCATTTTGCTTCCCATCAAATTCTGCCTACAAAAACCTCGGGGAGGTTAGCGTTTATTTATTGACTAGGTATCTATTGCACGCTATCTATTATTTCGGTGGGCTATTTTCTTTTTATTACAGCCTGGCTATCTGAAATAGGAAAGGAATTAGAAACTTAGAAAGGAAAATAAATAGAAACCCTCTGATAGCGCTAATTTCATTAGGGTCTCCATAGCAATCCGTGCAGCAGCTGCCGTCTCCTTTGTTATTTATACTGTTGTCTTTATACTAACCATAAATCAATTTTTTTAGATGTCTTCGGAAGCCCGAGCTTTTCCTCTTACTTTTCATAAAAACAAACTCGGAGCGAGACTTGACAATCAGATGCGCGGGGCGGGAGGCGGCGCCGGGGCGGGCGGCGGCGCCGGGAGCTTCCGCGGCCGCGCAGCCTCCGCCCGGCCCCGCGGCCTCGGGAAAACCGCGGGAAAAAGGGAAAAAAAAAAAAAAAAAAAAAAAAAGAGAATGGGAAAAAAAAAATAAAAAGAAAAAAAAGAGAAAAGAAAAGAAAAAAAAAGTGGGAAAATCCAGGATGTGCCGAAACCTCTTGTTTCCTCCTCTTAGTTACATGACTGGCTTGAATCCCTCTCTGGATTTACCAGAGTCGTCTTCTGCTGCTTCTTCTTTGGGAAAGGCTGACATTAAAGTCAATCTAACAGTACAGGCCGCTCTGGGAATGCCGTGTGCTCTTCCCTCGTGCAGGGCTGAGTTCAATACTACTCGGGTCTCTTTCCTCTCCACACAACCACCCCATGCGTCACTTTCTGGTCTGACAAATACTGTAGCTCCTACCCCAGCCCCCCATGACAAGACCCACACTTCCTATCCTAAGAAATACATTAACTCCTCCAATTCTGGGCAACACACATCAGTTTTTTTTTTCTTTCTTCTTTGTCCGCTTCTCCTTGCTCTCTTCCCTTCTCCCACTGTTTGCAATTGACTGGACAGTAACAATTCAAAATATCATTTAATCTTCTCTCTGCCCCCTGTGCAATTTTAACCACGTAGTGTTATGCTGAGAAGGGCACCTTTTGTTCAACTTCACTCTTACCAAGCAAATTTGGCTATTTATGTTGTAGATCTCAAAACAAAACAGAATAGCACAAATGACTTTGATGGAAGATGCATTTTAACCACTTTGAGCCCTGAAATTGCTTTATATGGAAATTTTTGCACAGATTCTTTCTTAGAATCTCCACCCAGGAATAACTAGAATACACAAACAACATAAAACTAAGAACTGTTCATGAATTACATAATGCATCCATAAATATATATATATGTTAGTGTCTCCAAAATCTTCTGTAACCGATGTAGCCATGACTGAAACCGTCCATGTAGATTTTTTTGTGTGCTTTTCAAACCATGCTGCATTGCTCGCTTCCAAATGCACAAAGCCAAGGCACTGCCATTCCTGTAAGACCTCCCGTGGTGTAACCCAATGTGCTTTATCCTGGTGTCCCCCACCTTAGCGTGGCATAGGCTATTCTCCAGATCGTGTCTGCTCTGACTTACTCTGTTAGTCCTTCAAAAAAGTGCTAAGAAAAGGCCATTTATGAATAGCCCTTCCCCAGCCCTGAGGAAGTAGGGGATTTGCAGAGAAATCACCTGAAACCAAAAGCAGTGCTGCTGAGGTACCCTGGCCTATGTTATTTTCTTATTGCAGAGAGGAGTTTGCTGAGTTGGTTTTCAGTGGGGGGAGGAGGAAGAGGAGGAAGAGGAGGAGTGCGTGTGTGGGAACTGTGTTGTAAATAAATTCACTTTCTTCTCCGTGAATATGGCAGAAGTGTCTCGTTTGTAACGTGATAGAAGTCCACAATGATAACCTAATCATTAGAAGTAATGTTACTTTAGTGAGATTGCTGGCATTTTTACGATGTTTGTACAAGCATCAGCAATCTCAAGGAGAGAGAGACACTTTGGCACAAGCCAGACTTTTTCTTGGCCCGTCATTTAAAGCTCGTAAATTATAAACAAGCCCCTTTCACGCTCAGTAGCGACTCTGCTGTTTTGCAGCAGCGCCCGGTGCTCTGAACTCCAATCACCCACTTAAGAACCAAATTGTCAGCCCAGGCCAGCTCTGAGTCTCCCCTCCTTGCATATGCAGTCAGTGCAGGCTGGGATGCCCCTTGCACTGTGTTCTGGAGGGTGGTCCCTGCCGTGTCCCTGTGCCCAGGGCTCCTCGGCGCTGGTGCAGGGGACACTGGTGTCTCCCAGATGCTGCTCGTGCAGGGCTGAGCAAACAAAGCCGGGCGTCCCGTGATTGATCAGCCTGTAGGTCCCAGGCAGAGCCCCCCCTCGTCCTGTCTGCTTCTGCCCCATGTGCTGGCCATCCTGGCACCATCCCGGAGTCACCAGGGCTGGTGGCAAGAGTAGGGAGGTGGCCGCACTCCCAGAGGGCAAGGGCAGAATGGGAAGGCTGCTGAGGAGGGAGGGGATCCTTCTCCATCAAGGGGCTCTCCAAGGGATCCAGGAGGGTCCCTGGAGCTCAAGGAAGGAAGCAAAGACAGGGGCAGCATGAGGCTCTGCACCCACCAGGCCTGTGGGACAGCGAAGGGGAGACTCAAGCTGGCCGTGGCTACCCTTGGAGCTCCCTGTCCACCCTTGGAGCTCCCTACACCAGTTCAGAGCACTTGGAGGTCCTGGAACACTGCAGATGAAGGAGCCCCAGTGACTGTAGCCCCTCTCCATGTCAGACTCCGGAGCGTGTCCAGCAGGTTGGGACACAAAGGCAGCCTGTGAAGGCGCAACGCGCTGCGTGGCACAGGGGCCCAGGCGTCTGGCAGCCTCTGCTCACTCGCCTGGGAACAAAAGGCCCCGGCACAAAGGGCGGCTCTGCCGGGGCCAGCAGCAGCCTTGCTGGCTGCCGAGCGCCCTGTGAGCTCACATATCAGTGAGGAAGCCCCAGGCCTGTGAGGTGTGAGCTAAGCCCAGCCACTTTCCAGGCACCGAAGAGCGAGTTAATGGGACAGTCGCTCCTCGGCCAGCGAGCGCCGTGGGCACTGCTTGGGGAATGTAGGGGGAGGTGGGAACCAGCACCCAGGAAGGGCTCATCAACCACATGGGATGCACTCTTCACATGGTAGCAGGTCTGCCTCCCTGAGCGTGAGCCCGAGCCATCTGGGGCATGACCAGCAACCCCAGCCAGCTGCAGCAGTGCCCGGTCCCAGAGCATGAGAGGCCAGAGAGGTTTCCAGCTGCCAGGATGGGTTTGGGTGCCTTTGATGTCAAGGTCGCTGTGTCCTCCACCTCCAGGCCTCTGCAGAGCACGTGCGGTGCTGCCGGTGCTGGAGGTGGCAGCGGCCTAGCTCCTGCAGAGCCGCATCCTGGCTCTGCTTCCAGACAGTCCCAGGGAGGCTCAGCTAGGACAGCCACAAGCACAAAACTCGGGCTCTCTCATGGAGCAGGATGGAAAAATATTCCCGAATGCACAATTCACATCGTTTGAATCATTTCTCCTTTATTTACTCCTATGCAGCAGCTGCCCTTGCAGCAGCAGAATATTTGGGAGTGAGTAGAGACCCATATTGCCCCCTGCTCCCAGCAGCCTGAGCTGCCTTTTGGGATCTTTCTCCTCTCTGTGTCCATACAGAGGATCTTTGTATTTAATTCTGTGTCCTGGGAGAACATAGGCCCCAGATTCATCCTCTTCCCAGCTGATAGCCTTTCTCCAGGTGGCTTTGGATGACCTGGCCATGCAGCAGGGCCACCACGTATATTCCAGGTACTTGGTCACCTTTTCTGAGGGTGCCCATTGCCCTCAGCCAAGTCCACACTTGCTGCCCTGGATAGAAATTCTGGATAGAAAATCCTCCTCCAATCCCCAAAAGATGGAGTAGAAATGAGACAATTCACCTGTGTCAGCTTTGGGTTTCTGCTTTCTTCATCCTTGAAAAGTCCTGCAAAAATAAATAGAGAATGTGAAGAATGGGAAACTCGGTAACAAATCCATATGCGTGAATAGAAGGATCCTATGGTAGCATTAACATGGACACTTGTTTTAGTGCTTAAATACATCTCTAGATACCATTACAGCAGTAGCACTCTGCAAGCGGAAGAATTGCATAAAGCAGCCACAGGCCACCTGAGACAGGGCTGTTGATTTTCCTGTTTTTACAGCAGTTTTTACAGAGAAGAGAGAGGAGGGTTGACACTTTACTGAGAGGATGAGCTTTCTTTGCCAAAGAGAAGGCTGTTCCCAGGCTTCTGTTTCATCAGAAAACCACTTTTTCCAGACGGCTCTGTCCTCTGTGGACATGTTGCACAGCTTCTAAATCATATAGAATTTGACCTGTCCTTTAAAATTTCCTTACAAGGAGTATTTGATCTGAGTTTATACGAAAGCTTTTGTTCTTCTAATTTATAGCTGTGTCCTCAGCAAGAGGCAAGATGGGTGGTATCCCATTATTAGGGCATCACCGAGAGCACAGGCCACATCAAGAACAAGTCTGTGTCTAGACAGCTCCAGGTCTCAGGGCTTAGAGCAACAGCTTTGCAGGCTCCGAATCCCTAAGAACTTAAAGTGCCAATGGAGACAGCCATCCTTTGCTCTGTGATTGTTGTTTTGCCCAATTCTGGGCTACAGCACAAGGAGCGCATGCCCTTGCACCACCCAAGCACCAGGAGAGAGCAGTCTGGATATGGAAGCTGGCAGCTCATGGGAAATGAAAGGGAAGAGCTGAGAAGACAGCAGAGATGCTGGAAGGACAGTGTGGGTTCAGAGCCCACATGTCCCCAACACCAGCCCAGCCCCCTGAAACTCCAAAAGCCCATCAGGATTTCTCCTGGTTACCCTCAGATGATCTCAGATGCTATTTGCCCTTGTAAATTTGGTAGATTTCTTGCTGGCCACTTTGATTGGTGGGATTTGACTGGGATTTGGGGTTGTTGGGAGAAAGCTTCACATTCTGGAGGACGCCACTTTTAGTTTCATGTCCTTAGTTAGAAATAAAATAATTGTGTGGCAAGGCACAACTCTTGCATTTTCCTAAACGAGTCCATGGTCATGCCATTAGACCCCAAAGGCCAAATGTGTGACTCAAAGCCAGGTGGTGCAGCCCTTCTTCATGTTTCCTGTCTGTTTGGTCCCTCATTCTCAACACCAAAGTGAGCTCAGCCCTGGGCTCCCACTTGCCTTTCCGAGCTGCAGTGATACCTGGCTATTTGTAATAGAAAGTGGATGCAGTCTAGCAGTGCCCAAACTTACATTCATCTCAAACAAGATGGTGAAGCTTCACTTGGAAACTTCTAGGGAACGATTGCTTTTGTATTCACTGTTCATATCCTGCAAGTTTCTGCTCCCTGCCCTTCCAGGGAGATGGAAAGTCAAGGAAGGTGTGGGAAGGCCAGGTCAGCGCTACTTACTGCATCTTCTGCCCACTTTGCTGTTTGGCTTCCTGTGCCAGTGCACTCAGTGAGCACCGCGGAGCTGCCGGGGGAGGCATGAAAGCCCATTAGCCCAGGGAGCCCAGGGACCCACTTTGCGAGACTGCAAAGCACTTAGCTCATGCAGTGAGAATGCCAGGAGTCAGGGGGGCAGCAGCACCCCTGCTCCCCCAATGCGGACAGCCTGGGGGTGCGTTGGGGGCCACTGCCCCCTTGGGCTTCTCCCAGAGGGATAGGAGGGATCCTTGGGGGTCCATGGACAGCGAGATTGGGTGAGGGGGGTCTGAGCTGGACCCCCAGGCAGGGGAGTGGGTGTCGGGGTCACCCTCCACATTCTGGGCAAAGGATCCCGACGTGAGTGGGGCCTGGGAAGGGCAGAGGGGCGGGAGCGGGTGGAGCCGGGCCGGGGGATCCCCCCGCAGCCCACGGCAGGACCCATGGATCCCCGGGACCCCTGTAGCGGGCTGCCCCCCCCGGGCTCCCATTGGCCGCGAGGCGGGACGTGCCGCCCCGCTCCCGGCCCTATATCAGCGCAATATTGACCTGCTGGGGCGAGGGGAACACGGGCCGGGCGCGGGCCATGAACCCGAGCTCCTTCCTTTTCTCCTGCCCGCCCGGGCTGAGCCGCGGGGCCCCAGCCCTGCGCCCCCACGAACCCCCGACGGCGCCGGCCTGCGGGCGGCCGGGGGAGGGCGCCGGGGGTCGCCCGCAGGTCGCCCCGTCCATCCGTGCGGGCCGCGACCCAGAGCGCGGCCACCCGCTGCCGTGGGGGCCCCCGCGGCGTCTCCCGCCCGGCCCCGCCTCGCCGGCCCCCGAGGCGGCCCCGACGGCGCCGCCGCAGCCCTTCGAGTGGATGCGAGTGAAGCGGAGCCCGCCCGCGAGAAGTGAGTGGGGCCGTGGGGCACTGGCGGGGGGGCTCCCGACCTGGCTCCCCTCTGCCCCCCTCCTTCCCCTGGCAGCCGCTCCTGCCTCCCCCCGCGCTGAAGCGAGGTGTGTTTGGGCGTTGCAGGCGGCGCGGCGCCGTGCGGGGCGCAGCCCCCGCGCACCAGCTTCAGCACGAAGCAGCTCACGGAGCTGGAGAAGGAGTTTCACTTCAGCCGCTACCCGTCGCGGTCCCGCCGCCTCGAGGTGGCCCGGGCGCTGCAGCTCCGCGACGCGCAGGTCAAGGTCTGGTTCCAGAACCGCCGCATGAAGCAGAAGCAGCGCGAGCGGCTCGGGCTGCCCGCGGCTCCCGCCGCGCGCCCGGGCCCCGCCGCCGCCCCGGCTCCCTCCTAGCGCCACCGCCGCCGATGGGGCGGGCTCGACGTCCCGCGACGTCCCGCGCCGCTCCGCGCCGCTCCACCGGGACCCCCGCGGGCCTCCCTGGCACCGGCACCGGCACCAGCACCACCTTGGCCCGGGAAAAGCCGGCGGGAGGAGCCGCCGCCGACAGCGCTTCCCGTTGCCGTCCTGTCCCGGGGCAGCCGGCGGAGCTGCTCCGCTTTTTAAATCTTGTTTATTTATTTATCTATTTAGGCAAAGTGTTTCCTGAGGATATCGGAATATCAAACAGACTTTCCATCCTGGCAAAAAAAAGACTTTGATCAATGAGGAAAGTAAATAAATAGGGTGAAGAGCTGCCTCCCCAGGCTGCGGGTCCAGGCCCAGGCGGAGATCTCAGGCAAGGAGAGGCTGCCGGGCATCCGAAGCTGTTGGAAAGATGAGAGGTTGGTGCAATAGAAACTGAGGAGCAGGAGAACATCCCTGGCAGGGCAGGGAGGGACAGTCCCCATTCCGACAGGCATCGGGAATCCCCACGGAAGAGACGTGTCCTTGGCTTCCCCTCTCTCTTTTGTAAAACTTGTGCAAGAAAGGGGTGATTTATGGCCTGAGTTTTTCTCAGTCATTCACGGTCTCTTTCCTGAGTGCTTGAGTTAGTCCAGAACTTAGAGAAAGGAAGTCTTGAAGGGAATGAAGCATTAGGAGGAAGGGTCCCTCCTGCTGAAGCTGTGACTTCCCTAGGGGCTGAGAAATGCAGGGCTCCGGCTCTCCCTGGACCGGCTCCCAGCGCCTCTCACCAATGCAAAACCTCCTGCAGCTTTTGGGGCCAGACCATGTCCTCTGCAGACCTCATAGTTCACCCTTCCTGGCTGTATCTCATGGTTAAAGAAAACACCTCATATTTAAACAGGTTACAATAAATTATGCCCCAGGAATGGTTAAAGCTCAGAAAGATGCTTGGGTTTGATTAGAGGCTTCTCTGACAGCAAAACACCACGGAGTTCCCGGGTCTTTTACTTAGGGTCCTGGTTCAGCAGGGCTGACAACCCACGGCTACTCCACAGAAATGCAAAA
>JAUBOD010000244.1:3655622-3668492 GCA_032353885.1 Nothura maculosa | reverse complement strand
GGAGTTCCCGGGTCTTTTACTTAGGGTCCTGGTTCAGCAGGGCTGACAACCCACGGCTACTCCACAGAAATGCAAAAATCCAGCAGTGCTTCGCGCTGCTCCTGGTTAGAGCTTTCTCAAAAGTGAAGCAGTGAAGTTTCCTTCTCTACTCACTTCCAAAGAGTGGATTCACCTCACAGGTTATCAGGGAAAGAATTCTGGTAATTGAACTACTGATATGAAACCAGTTGCAACCAAAATAAATGCTTTGCAATTCTGTGTTAATGACACTGAAAATGAGCTCTTAGACTATGGGCTGATTATTCTTAAAAAAAAAAAGAAATAATATTTTAATATTTATGCTCCCTGCTTCTGAGAAGTTATTTAAAGCAAAACAAGGAAAAGTATGGTAGTCTTCATGGAAATCAATGAAAGCAATGTAAATCAAATTTCTTTTTCAACCTGAGTATTAAAGACAAGTCAGTTAATAACACTTTTCAGCTGCTTTTAAGATACATTTTTTTAACTGGCTCTTCTTTTTTTTTTAAAAAAACAACAAATAAGCACACGCATGTAACCGGAGTAACTTGTCTTCCAAAGAGCATATGGCTCACATGTGAACTTTAGAACTAAACAGCTGTGTTTTCAGTTGCCTCCAAATTTGTCACCAAGCCATGGGGTTGCTGGTTTGCCAGAGTCTTATTTTCTTAATGATTTTGGCATTTGTGCTAGTCACTTCAGTCTGGAGGAAAGTTTCCCACATTGGGGGCATGCTCTCGCACCACCAAAATGGAAAGAAAAGTTCTCATTGATTTCAGCGGTGCTGGGTCAAGCCATTAGACCACACAAAGTCTTTTGTAATGAATGTTTTCATGCCATATATTTTCCCCAGTAAATAAACACATGTGTTGGCCTTGTAGCAGTACACAGTTCTGTATCCATCAAAATGACATAGTCTAAATATGTAAAGATTCACTTGCAAATTAAAATGAAGCCTTACAACTGTTTTGTGGCAGTTTGAATCAATTTGCTGATATGAACACAGCCCTATTCTGTGTTAGGGAGCTTTAAATATATTGAGTGTAATTTCTGCTCACAAGAGGGGCATTTTAGCAGCATCTTGCTTCGTTGTGAGCAGTCCCAATGGCATATGGATTGGTGGCTGCTCTTGGGACCTGCTCATTCAACAGGACCCCAGAGGAAGGGGGTCATGCAAGCCATGTACCAGTTCCTGCATGATTCAAATTAAAATACATGCTATATACACGGTGTACACCCGAGGTAAGTAAGGGATAGCTAAGGTCTAAGATTCACTCATTCAGCATTAAAGCCAACAGTCGTGTCTCACCTGCAGTCACTTGGAGGCCTAGAAGTTGGAAATAGGTTTTATGCTCTACCAGTAGATGTGAGAGCACAGGCTGTGATTCTTACCACAATGGGGACAAACTACACCAAGACTGTTTTGTGAAATAACCACCACCACACAATTTATCAAATGTTATGAAAATACTATTTCTTGGCCTTGTTTTCCCTCAAACATCATTAAAAACATATAAAAGACCATTCTGTTTCTGTCATATAGTATTTTTTTACCTACTGACTATTGCCTGAAGGGCCACAGTGTACAAAGGGATCTGAAAAAAAAGCATTTTTAATGTGTTCCTATTTTTGCCTGCAATAGAAAAAAGAATATTGATTTGGAAGGCTTCCAAGGAAAAAAGGTGGTACAGCTACTGTTCCTGAGTGGTATTTGTGAATGTGGAGATTTGATATTCTTTGGGTTGGCAAGAGATAACAAAGAATCACATCTCTGCAAATGGAGCTTAGGCAAGGAGCTCGGGCTTGCTTTGTGTGGCTTCCTACCCAGGCCTGAATAAATATATCACCACTTGCAAGAGGAACAAAAAGAACACTTTGCAGAGGGTCAAACTGCCTACTTCCATTTATGATATCAGCTGCATACACTTATTTGGGGCATCAAAAAACAAAATAGTAACTCAGAAAACAAAAATATGCAAGCTAATCATCACATTTTAATCTCCTTCTAAAAGTGTGCCATTTCCTCTCTTTATTGGCAAAATCTGGAACAATGGCCAATACATAAAAGTGTAACATTATTAGCAGAGCAGAACAGATTATTCCCTAAAAAAAGTCTTTGCAGGCAAAAGAACAAAGTGAGAAGCCCTCCTTGTAGTTCCAACTACCTCTCTCACACCTAATAAATCATGCTTGTGATGTGTCCTGTACCATTCTGTTAGCCTAAATTCCAAGTAAATCCTGGGAATAAGGACAAAACTCTGATGCTCAAGAAGAAAAGGGCATTGAGAGAATCCCAAATAAGACATGGTTGTTACTAGCTTATAATTGATGGGTCATTAAAGTTAAAGCTAAGCTTATTATTTAGCAGTGGCAATATATGGCTATCCATGGGCAGGACTCAAACTCAACTCATCATTTTTTTTCTTACTTCTTCCATTGCTGGGGAGCTAGGAGAGTCTCTAGTCAGGGAAAGGCACCATTGAATGAAAGACATTGAGGAACCAAGTGACAAATCCTGCTCGCTGGCACAGGGAAGCCTGTTATCCCACCCCTCTGAACACATCCATTGGAACAGGCCCATTGGAATTATGCGCAATATATAGCAAAATGTACTTCCCAGAGCCAGGATCTTATTGTATTTTACTGGTATCTAAAAATTATCTGCTGCCCTTGAGCACCAGTCAAGTGAATAGCTCAGTTCAACCTTTCATGACTTAAATGACTTAAATTTATGCCTATACAGCATGTTAACAGCTCAGGTAATGATACTGTCCTGAGAATGGTACATAAATAGGACAAGGCTTCCTTTAAGCTGGAAAAAGAAAAAAAACAAAAAAGTCATTGACGGACCGAAGATCTTTTCATAAACAATTGTGTTTGTTTTTCATGTGGTCTTGTTAGCTCAGAAGGTAACAGCCCCTGCTGATTAAAAGATAGAAAACTGCAATTTAAGCTAACAAACAATACACAAACACAATCAGTTCATTTCCTCTGTTGGACTTTCTACCACCTAGAAAACAGATCTCTTCTACTGTGTGTCACCGGAAAGCATTGTGTCACGAAGGACAAAATCCCCCAAATTTCAGTTTGGAGACCAATGAGCTTTGAGCAGGCTGGCATACCATAGTTTACAAAACTGTTATTCAGGACTAATTCAAGCAACCCAGCCTTTGGCCCGAGTCTTAGTCTTTTTATGTTCTTTTTAATGTTCTTTTGAAAAATAAACTAGTTTAAGCAAAGCTTAGAGTGGTATTTGAAAATAGATAAAATTTTGCCCAGTTGCTGTTCAGATAATGGACAGTTCCTGTTTTAGGTAATCTCTAGTACCAGATCCATATGTGAAGCACAGATAATGGAATAATTATTTTAAAACCATGCATTTATGGATTTATGAATTATGCCATTTATGAAGAATGACATTTTCTTCCACACCTGAGTGTATCAAATTAAAAGATAATTATCAAACTGTGTCAAAAGCCTGTCAATAAAACCCACTTATCTTTCACCTTAAAAATTTAGCTGACTAAATGTGTGGTACACGATGCCAACAGGTTATCAATCTGTTCGCTCATGCTGGTGCCTCTTCTTATTTCTCTTCTTCATGCTGAATGCCTCCTCTTATTCCTTAGTGGCCGTGGTGCAAAAGTGGTCTAAAAGACTGGGATCATTTGCACACAACATCGTGATTCATTCTCCTAGAAGGGATCCACGTTTTTGAAATATTGGGTTCCTATGTCCAGCACAGTGACTTTCCTTTGGATGTGACGAGGCAGCCAGTTCAAAGGACTGTCA
Organism: Nothura maculosa; assembly: GCA_032353885.1. NCBI lineage: Eukaryota > Metazoa > Chordata > Aves > Tinamiformes > Tinamidae > Nothura > Nothura maculosa. The sequence continues at coordinate 3,664,682 of JAUBOD010000244.1, read as the reverse complement.
CACGCTCCCAGTGTCACGTCCTCTCCCGAGAGCCCGGCTGCCTGGTGCTTCTGGTCTCTTTGCAAGGGTAGCACCCGGCCAAACAGATTTGGTAATCAGATCTGAGGATTCGCAGGTGTGAAACGCTGTCTGAAAGCCACATGGACAAGGATTTCCACAATTCTGGGGCTAATCACAAACGAGAAAAGACGTCCTGAGCCTGCCTGCACGGTGTCACTGTCACCCTGATGCTGCTGTGGCCTACGGTCCCAGCCTGCAGCAGAGCTCCCCCGTGCTGGACACGGACAACCACACATTCAATGAGCACCCACGTGCCAGCAGCTGCACGACTATGCCTCTGGTCTGTTCTTTGGAATAATTTCCTTAATTTTAAAATGCACTACATTTAATAAAACACCAATGCATCTCTGGAAGTTGTCAGCAGCTGTCACATGCAGACTGAGAAACCCGGACTGCAGCCACGAGCAGGCTGCAGTTTCTCTCCCAGGGGAATAAACCTTCCCCAGAGGCAAAGCGACTACGACCACCTTGGTGACAGTGATAGGGCCCCCACAGCAGGACTGAGCAAGCGCTCAAATCTTCTGCAGGGCACAGCTCGGATCTAAGGAAAACATAGACCTAGTGTAACTGGGACTGTGGGCATCTCCCACTCCTTAGAGATGGAAGGGGAAGCTACAAAAATGTCATATTGCTCCTCTCAGGACATCGTGCACACATTGTATCCAAGCTTCTTCTAGGAAGATTGCCTGTCAACATCAAAACTGATACCTCTTGCAGCAGAGCTCACCATTCTTGAAATACCACACTTTTTCCAGACTATATTTAAACATACTCACATTTTTCCCCCTTCTCCTACATTCCCTGAATTTGGAGAATTAAAAGGAGATAATGGATTTGGGATGTGACACAGTTACAGATGGCTCTGGCTAGACTAGACTGGAATTCATTGAGTCTGTGCTCTCTGCACATTTATGGAAGCTGCCTCTGGCTCTTGCGGCTCAAAATATTTCTCAATCAGATATTCTTTTTTTTGCACGTCCCAGTGCTCAAAAAGCTTCAAAGTGCATACTCTTTGCAAAATATTCTGAAACCATTACTGCTCTGCTCTCCCAGTGAGCAGTATTTGTTCACATGACATACCCCTTTCACTGCTGTCTGGTTTGTCCCAAAAATGACCAAAGGAGACACCTAGTGCTTTCCCCAGATCCTTCTACCGGTGCCAGTAAAAGGATGAATGGGATCTTCCACATTTCCTTACAAATCCCTAGAGACATCTAGACTTACCAACCCATATCCAGTGATGAAAGGACCATATATTTTTAATAATATATATGTAAGTTATTTCAGTCACCATCATTTTGTCTTCACCATGTTCTCACTCTGGGGAAAAGTAATGCCAAGTATGAACTTCTATGATTGTAATGAAGATAAAACAAGCTTTTCTTGTTCCTTTTTTGGTAGGAGAGTATTGTTAGATGGAGTAAGATTCAACTTCTGAATTTTCTGCTACAACATAGCAGAATTGCTAGGAAAGACTGAGAAGTGTCCAATGCAAACAACTTCAAGTGTCCTTGCTAGAGCATCCTCGATGTGTATGGAGGTTGAACAGGATGGTTTGCAGACAAATTCTGCAGTACTTTTTCTTTCTTAATGTGTTAAAAATTTCTGTGCTTTCATAATGCAGAAGACATCTATTCACAGCACTATCCAGGTGTCGTTTGTAGGTGGGTCTTGCTCTCTCTCTTCTATTTTTAAGAAACACTTTTAAAGGGATTTTGGGTTTATCCCAGTGTGGAATAGCAACATATTTTTAATCTCAAAAATCTTTTGGGACAAGGAAGCCATTTCCTGCCCAGCTCTACAATTAATCACCGCACATCCCTCTTACAGTGCGCTACAGATAAATAATTCATTGCAGCTGCCTCTCCCAGCATGCAGGGTAGGCAGTCGTGATCATTTCTACAGGAAGAAGAAGAAAGTTAATTCTTTCTATGTTGGCCTCCAGAGAAGGATTTAGACCCTCTCACAAGAAGCTTTGGTGCATTCATAAGCCTCTTCAGTATTTACCACACTTATCCAGAGACTGAGTTCAGTTGCAGCTCTCTAATTTCCCAGATAACATCTCCAGAGTTTGAGACGACTTGCCTACCCCGTGCCTACACTGAAACTGTGAACAATGACTCTTGCTTTCATTAACAGGAAGGTTCAGGATTTTTCTGCAGTATGAGTTATGCAAACACCGGGATGAACCTTTATAGCCAAGGTTACTGCCTAAATTAGGGTCCTGACTGCTCCTCACAGACGATGCTTTGACATTCCTGGAGCTTTGGCAATGTGATCATGACTCATGTACGAAAACATAGGTTTGTGTGGTCACAGGTGCAGGGAAACCAGGGCAAAGTCTCACTGAGCTCCTGCTCAACAGCCCCTCCAATCTGTGCTTTTATTTAAAATGAAAACTCCATTTCATGTAACATAGACGACGAGAAATCTACTGCTCTAAGCCCACCACTTGCTTAGCTGGGTGCAATCAGTGTGCAGCTGAGGAGCTGCCAGGCCTGGGGCACTAATGGGCCTTAACGGCCTGAACAGCCCCACTTGGGACCCCCACAGACCCCTTGCCCCTGCCCAGGGCGCTATTTAAGCTCAGCCTTGGTGCTTCACTCTCTTCCCTAGTGGTGCTGTAGCTGTGCTAGCTCCCAGGCCTGCTTACCTGTGAGACTGCTCACTACACAGGCTGATGGCTTTTATTTGCCAAGTGAAAGCTCAGGTAATACTCAGGTAAGGGTTGAGCTCTGCCTTCATGATCTAGCTGCCTATAGAGCATGGGAAAAATGTCTTCTGCAGCTGCTTGAATGACAGGAGAATGCAGGAGCCCAAGGGCTGGTATGTCTCCTGTCAGTAAAACAGTGAAGTTAGGAGTTCTGTGCGATTGCTTTGATGTTAGCTCAGCGCAGCTGTGAGGATGACAGATGTGCTGAAATAGGCTTTACACCCCTGAAATTCAGGCTCTGCTGAATAAAAGAAGGCAAGAAAGAAGGTAAGCGAGCAAGGGAAAAGAAGATGATTTCTCTAATGGCTTTCTTGCATACAATCTGAGATCCCTGTTTCCTTTCAGAAATGTTGTTTTTGTGCCTCTTAAAACCTTTATGAAAATTCTTGATGTCCTCATGTGGGTTGTTGACAGATCAATTAATGCTGATGCATTTCCAATTAAATATGCAGCATCTTCTGTAAGTGCAAAATGCTTAGTGTTAGTATTCCCTAACTACTACTTTTTGCTGGAAGCATATTCCTAGAAATCATACTTTATGCATCTAGCTTCATAAACCAGAGCTTGTACATATAAAAAGTCACTGAATTGAAATCACTATTATTGTGAAAAAGTATTGAAAGTACAAGTTTTTGCAACTTGAAATTGCAAAAAGTAAGTCTTAATTTCTGAATCTGTTCTGGATGTCACTGCAAGATGTGTATCAGTTTCCAGGAAAGTGTATGGTACCTGCAGAAGTGAAAGCTGGGCCCCAGTTTTCCTTCAGGCTCTTGCACCACAGCACCTTAAACTCATGGGTGTGTATGTTATAACTGAAACTTGGCTTGAGTGATCTTGGCACTACTCTTCACACTGAAGAACAGTGTTTTTGTGAAACAGTACATAGGCAAACATTTACACTAAAAGGTACCAATACGGTGTGAAATCCACAGCCCAGGTTGTCCTGTGTTTCTTGCTCTATGTGCTTTGCCAGAGCCCTTAGTGTTCAGGCATGAAGTCCCTCTAAAAGCACCCTCCTGCTGCCACTTGGCTGTGTTGGCAGGGAAGCACAAACTCCAGCTTGCTTCATTGTGGAGATTTCTAGCAGCCATAATAGTCTTTTAAGGGCAGTGACAGGCAGCATAATTTAAAGCAGCCCTCAGGATGCCCTATGTCGCACTAAAGGAGCAGTGTGGCAGCGGGCCAGGCAGGGAGCAGGGATTGCAGTGCTGGCTTGTTCACTCTCCAAAGGAAGCCCTTGATGCCACTTGGCCTGCTCTCAAGCACCAGCAATGCCGCACGTGCGGGTGGCTTTAGAGCCTTCACTCACCAGCAAAATTCCTGCACACCTCCTCCTTTCAGAGGAAAAAGAACCAACCCTAGTGTCATCTGTGCCTGCTGGCTCCTGTTCTGCCTTTTGGAAAGGCCTCAGCTGTGGGAAAACTGCTCCATGGAAATGGGGAGCAGCAGTTTGGGCAAAGATTTTTGCTTCATGGAAGAAAAGAATAATAGAAATTAAACTTGCATGTTATAAAACCTGTCTAAATACTATCAGGTTTCATTTTTAATATATAAAATGACTAGATATCTCCCTGGTGGTTGAATAAGATGGTCCATTAAGGCAGCCCTTTAAGTGAGAAGGGGGAGAGGAGAGGGAATATTGGAGCAAGAAACACTACGCAGGTGCCCTGCTCTCAAGGAGGGAGCCTGAGTGCATCCTGCTATGCTTAGGAGGCAAAGCCTGTGCTGGCTAATTGTTTGCTCAGACACTTGCTGGATTATTTCCTGATTTTTTTTCTCTTGCTATTGTTTGCATCATCTTTATCTAGAGACAGGCATTTTCTATCAAACAGCTTCCACTTTTAACAAGGCACTGATACATGCCCTTGGCCTAGCTCAAATGTGGTCCACACTCAGGCTTATCAGGGCAACTTTTGTGGGATTTTTTTTTTTCTTATCACTATTGGTAGTGATGAGAGAATGGAACAATTAGGACACTAGCTTAACTTAAAACTGTTGTAATTTTCTAACACAAAGCCACTCAACTTCCCAAATTCATTCAGCTTTTAATTCAGGTGCTATTAAAGCTACTACTGCAACTAGAAACGTGGCTTTCATCAGCACTTGGGAATAATCAGTCCTCTTCCAGATCACTGATTTACATCTTCAGCCTATTGTCCCAACACTTGCTGGCTCTTCTGCTTTTGTTATTTCTCTAATGGCATGTTTCCATTATAATATGAAGAACATATTCTTAATAATGGTTAGTATTTCAATAGTAATTGCCATCAGAGGACTTTCAAGTACTTTGTAAGTATTAATACAGTTCTATATTCATTCACATATATCCTCTGGTGCTTATCAGTATATGCAATTTAAGATCTTGCCCTACAAGATGGAAATACATCATTGTATTATCTCACTTTGACAGTAGAATGAGTCTATTTGATCAAATGATACAGTCTGAATTTTTAAACTATAGCACAGTGAGCACCAAAAGGCATTCTAGAACAATAGAACAACCTTTTTTGCATGTCCATTGTCTTATTTGTCTGCAAGTGTGAAGCATAATTAAATATTATGACACTTTTCCAAACTTGCAGTGGTCTTTATAGAATTAAGACTATAGAATGCCCTTTTTCTTTTTTCTTAAAAAAAAATTTTTAAAATTTTTTTTAAAAAATTGAAATGTGCATCTATATCTTGCCTTTAAAAAAAAAAAAAAGAAAAAGGGCATGCTATAGTTAAAAAAAAAAAAAAGGTAAGATATAGATGCACATTTCAATCAGCTTCTCTTCATCTCAAGCCAAGACTTTAGAGGGCAGGAAAGCAATGCCCTTTATTAAGTCACTTTGATTATCTCATTGTGCATGAGGCACATGGACCAGTATCTTTGGCTGGGGTATGGAAAAGAACATGGCCTGCATGGTCAGAGAAGCACCAATAGTTAGAGTACAGTTTGCTCTGGTTCAAACTGGGGTATGCCCAGCTTGCCCCCTCTCCCTCCAAAAATCCCTCTTTCAGTTGGTTCTGTCACAGAAAAAGGTCCAGCTGATGCGATTCTGGACCAGTGAAGGGGAGCAATATAATTCAAAAGCTATTGACTGTATTTGACACTTCTGTTTCTTTATAGCAAAGAAGGATTATAAAGCTTACAATTAGTGTGGCCCTTTCAGGTGGAGATTTGTCTTCCTGCATTCATTGCAGGCTCTAAAGTATATTCAGCAATTCTTGTTGTCTCCAGGGAACTAATATGATTATGTGAGGGCTAAGTCCTAAGTAAGAATTTAACTCAAGTGGAATAGGAATTAGACATGGCTTGAGACACTTTTTTTTTGTCAGGTCCTGGAGTAGATTACAGCTTTTCCTGGAGGGGTGTGTGTTTGTGTGTTAGCACTGAAGTGGGGAAGAAAAGCCCTTAGAGATCCCTTCATCAAGAAGAAATGTGGGGTACCCTGAACTTGCATCTCTCGCTTCCCAGCCGTGTCACGTAGAACGAGCTGAGCTGGCTTCCCATCACCAGCAGAATTCCTGGTGATGGGGGAAACTTGTATGATCCAGATGATTTTAAGAGTCCTTTGTACTGTGGGTCCACTGCACCTTTGATTGCTGCAGGATCACAAACCAAGTTGCACATATACAATATATCACTGAGAGAGCTGGGAAATACCTGTACTTATTCTTACCATATATACTTACTCTTGTACTAGAATACAGCTGAAGTGTCTGCAGTATTTCAGAACTCAACCATGTTTATATTGTCGAACGATTCGGCCTCTGTCACGAGTTATATTACAGATGCCATCACTCACTAAGCATACACTTTGCTACTGCTTCCTGGACAGCCATGTGGTTGAGTCAACTCAAGAATCCATAACAACAGAGAATTATGGCAGTCTCATCTGTTATGATATTGGACAGTGCTCCTTGCTATTATTTGACACACTGAAGTTTTATTTCCAGGCACCTTTTGATAATATTTCCAAGTTAAGAGGGTTATTATACCATGGCTAGGTTTGGAGTTATATCCCTGATAAAATTTTGATTGGATGTAAATTCAACGGGATTTTTTCCCCCAATTTCAACTGGATTATCTAGAGACAGCAGAGTGTAACTCCCAAAATAACTAATGTGGGTAGTCTATAATGTCCTTCAAAATCTTGGCTTGTTACTAGTGGATCTAACATTTTATTTTTCAAGTGATAGCTCTAACAAATGCACACAGGGGCACGTGTTTAGGAGTGGCAGGTTCAGTGTTAGCACAATCCCAGTGGAGCTTGGAGCAGCACGGCTGGCTGTTAACGCCGTGGAAAGGCCCTGTGTGACACAGGAGCGCCCTTTGGCACCCATCGCTGCTTTATCAAGTGTGGGACTCTTGTGGTTATTACAGGGCTGAGACCAGGCCGGGGCCGTGCAGCCTCCTTATTGCCAGTTTCTGACCTGCAATAGACATGAAACAAACATGAGACGAAACAAACACGAGGAGAAACAAACACGAGGCGATTTAGGGACGGATTTTTATTCCCTAGGTCACAATTAACAAAAACCCTCGGCCGTTTCGGGCCGGGGCGGAGCGGCGGCCGGGGCGGAGCGGCCGCGGCGGCCCCGGATGCAGTCGCGGCCGGGCGGGCAGTTCCTGTACGTTCCCGCGGCGGCCCCACCATGGCGCTGGCGGCGGAGGCCTTCATGACGCAGCTGGCCGGTGAGCGGCTCGGCTCGGCTCGGCACCGCCGCGCGCGGGGCGGGCGGGCGAGCGGGCAGCCGTTAACGGCCGTTAACGGGCGCGGCGGCGGCGCCGGGGCCGCCTGGAGGCCGAGGCAGCCGCCTTCCCTCGCTGCTTCCTGTCGCTTCCCGTGTCCTCCGGGGTGCCCGACCGCCTTCCTTCGCTGCTTCCCGTCCCGCTCCCGTGTCCTCGGAGTGCCCGAGGCCGCGCGCTGGGGGTCCTGCAGCCAGGCGCCTCCTGCCAGGGTTTAGCAGCCAAAGCGGCTCCCGAGGCTGGATGCGCGGAGGATCCCATGGGATGCTCGGGAGCCCCCGCAGGTGCAGCATTCCCCATCGCCGCTGCAGGGCCCGCAGGGCACGAGCTACTTTGCCCAATTAACCGGTGTTTGTGGTGCCTTTGGTGTGTTTTCTTGGTGTGTGTTGCTAAACAGGGGATGCACGAGTAGGTGTTGACACTGGTGTGCGGCCTGTGTGGGTATCCCGGAGTGTGAGCTTGCTGGTGGTTACTTTCCTCCAGAATTACAAATTAGGCTCCAAACTATAATGAGAATGGAGGCAGCCAGTGGCTTTCTTGTTGGAAAGGTTGTTTTGCAACAGCAGCTTTCTGCCAAGCATGCAAAGCTTTGCACGCCACAGAAATGGCAAACAGCAGCTAAGAAGAGTATCAAGAAAATAAATATGTGAAAATCTGGAAGGGATAAGGTGAAGTCCTGCATCTGCTGGCTCTTTCCTTGCTCAAGCAATGCTTCCCTGCTCCTGGAGCTCCTGCCTCCCATCCGGAGCAGTCATTGGAGCAGTTATTGGGGATGGCAGTGCCACCCAGGAACTTCTGAACTCCTATGGAATTCAGCAGGCTTGAGGAAGCCGCTCATCTTTCAGCTGTCAGTCAACTAACCTCTATTAAGTGATGTTTGTCCCGTAGTTGGAGTAGTTTGTAGGTGGCTAATACCACAATCCTGGCCATGTCCTGCTGTTTCTGCAGAGCATGAGTGGTGGGTTTATGCTCTATTAATCTTGTATTTCTGCCCCATAGTATGTGGCTGCTTATTGTGATCAAGGCACAGTACAGCCCCTTGTTGCAGATGTGTCCACTGACACACCTTTGAAACAAAATTATGACCTTACCTTTGCTTTTCCAAAAGCAAGTCAGTGTCAAAAGCAGCCATGTGGCTTGAAATAATAAATACTTTGCCAGTGAGTGTCTTGGCCTTCCTAGCTCGTCTGTTTTATAGCAGTGACAGACTGAAGGTAAGTAAAGGCAAAATCGCTCAGTTTGTTCACATTGGAAGATTTTTCTAGAAAAATCAAGTTGTCTGGGATCTTGACCAGTATCCACAGCACTTCTAGATATCCTGAGACATTACACAGAGATGCAGAGAATTTTTCATTGTGGTGCCATAAAGATATGTGACCCAGAAATATAAAAGTATTTTTGGGGAAGAAAAATGAAGTATGAGAAGGAAAAAATACCCTTTAACAATGATCGTTGTTTTAATATTGTCTTTTATCTGTGATAGTCAATAATGTCTCTCTGTTATGCATGCATGGAAATGTAAGAATGATCAGGAGTTTTTCTCACCTCCATA
>JAUBOD010000244.1:3634799-3654132 GCA_032353885.1 Nothura maculosa | reverse complement strand
TGCAAATACAAACAGTTCTTGAGCTTGTATGGTGAAAAAATAGTCACGCTTGGTAACAATAGCTTGTCCACAGCACAGATTGCTTGAAGATACCACAAAGGTGCCAGCGGTCAAGGAAAGGTGGTTGGGAGGTACCAGGTTTGTCAGGTGATACGATGGTATCTGACAGTGGGCTTAGGGGTGGGCCCAGACATGGGCTTCGAAAGGCTGCAAGGATTTCAGCCAATCTGTTGAGCAAATTGCTTTTCTAAATCTTTATTTATTTATTTTGGTCAGAGAGGAAAACCAGCTTTCTTTCACAATTATAATATTGCAGTGTGCTGTTCATTTTGAAATAATGTTATTTCATTTTTTTAAGAAGCAGTGTAATTACAAATCGTAATAGAATATGTGGCTCTGGTCATTTCTGCCTCCACTAAGAGGTCTTGCTCTAATGACCATCTTATTGTTACATACTTTCTGTTAAAGTAATATCTTCTTTTTTTTCCTCATGAGACTAAATTGTATTGCTTTAGGAGTATGCTAACAAAATTAGTAAATGAAAAAAAAAACCCATGTATTTTGGTATTGCTCCATTTGACTTGGAAGTGAGCTTCCATTAGTTACAAAATGACCTGGGTAAGAGCGATGTCTAGGGGGAACCATGTGCTAACTCACAAGAATTGTACAGGGATGGCCTTGGAGAGGAATCAGATTTTTGTCCCTTTTCATGCTGCCTTTTTCTTTCTGGTCCCACAGACTCTGTTCTCTGACAGTCCCTAGGCACTTATCCAGTCTCCTTCTGCAGGTTTTTACCTATAAGCATCTCCTTCAAACCAAGAACAAGTGAAAGTTGGTTGTTGTCCTTTCCTCTAGCTGACCAGGTGTCTTGTGCATTGCTGGATATTTTCAGGCCTCACTTTGAAGGTATAATGGGAGGGAAACTGCAGGCTCATTCTGGAAATGTCTTTATTATTTTAAAGTTATTAGTTATTGTTATGTGAACTTGAGTAATATGAACTGAAAGAAGTTGTATATAGTAGAAAAGCTGGTGAAATGCAGCAGAAAGACTGCTAACATCCAAGGGGCAAATACCAATGATGTTGCAAAGGACACAGAAAAAGCTAAAAACAATGCCAGTTGGGTAAAAAAGGAAAGAAAAAGAAAACTAAAGTACATGAGTTAAATTGGAAAGTACAACCTCAAAAGTAGGAATGCTGAAAGAGACGTGGGAAGTCAATTACTGACAGTTTTGCCTTCCTAGTTACTTAGTTACAAAATTGAAGTCAATGCAAGGCTTGCATCCTCAGTGAGAACTTTCTAAGTTTTACCCTATCGCACTTCTGTTTTTGTGTGTTTGAAAGCTGCTTTAGAGAAATTCTGGACTTGCTGGAGTGTGCTCATTAAAAGTCTCAAGAAAGAAATGAAGAAGGTGAAGATTTGCCTATTGAAAGGGTTTAAGAGCTCTCAGGTTTGAGGCAGGGAGTTTTCAGTGTTTCCTGGAGTAAGGAAGGGCATGAGATGCAAATTGCAAATCTCTGCAACAGGCAGAGGTCTCAGCTCTCCTCACCCCTTTGCAAGACTTGGACACGTGGAGTCTCTGCTTCCAGTGCTTTTAGCCTCCTGGTGCTGTGGCACTCGGGTCATGGGCAGGATGAGAGAAAATAAAAGGCTGGAGGGATCAGGATTAGATGGGCAGAGGTGTCTCTCTGCAGGGAGCAGCTTTGGGAGCAGGTAAGTCCTGTTTGGTGGGGGATTGTTGAGGATTTCTGTTGTGGTCCAAACTGTGGGTGCTGTGGCTGAGAAAGCAGGAAGCTCTTTGGGAAGTAGTGCAGAAATGGGTTCCAGGCTGTTGGCCAAATATCCCTGGGAGAGAAGAGTTCAGACTGCTACAGACAAGGAGGAGATCTCAGTCTTGGAGAGCTTCCAAAGGACGAATCTAAAATACACAGATGCAGACAGCTTGGCTAAGAAATGTCCTGTCTAGTAAAGCACTTCAGGCACTCATGAGTATTGTACCTCAGCGCTCTCCTACCCTTTAATGTAGCTCCTAAAGTTGCGCTTTAACTTCCTGAATCAGGGCCAAGTGGAGCAAGGGACTTGAGCAGCATAAAGAGAAGTGATTGATTTGGAGGGCTATAAAAAGCTGTAATTAAGAATTAGAGAACTTCTTTGAGAGCATTTATGCTGAATATCAGGAACAAGTAAAATAGATCCAACTCTTCCTGACTTTGTAAGTAAATCTTTTGAGAGCATTTAGCTGGCAGTCGCTCTGCTTTTCAAAAGAAGTCCAGATGTTGATTTAGGAGCAGCTTTTGTTTATGAATTTGATTTTGGTGGCTTTTCTTGGCCTTCCCTCCTCCTAGCTGTGAGGTGGGATTCAGCAGGCGCTGAGGATTTCCCTTCCCGGGCCTCCTGCAGCTGGAAGAGTGCTGAGCATGACCCAACCTGGCTGCCTACGCTCACCAAAAGGAGGATGAAGAATTGAACAAACGTTTATGCATGCAATTAATAGCTTTCTTGGAGGGTGAAGAAGCAGAGTCTGTTGCACTAAATGGCTGTTGCAACAATGTGTCACCACAGACCCTCGTGCTGATCCAGGCATGGGAAGCTCCGGTTTGGGAATTGCTGCTGAGATTGAGTCTTTATGTTGACAAGTCTGCTGGATCAATAACTACTGAACAGTCATGATTTATCTGAATTGCAGCCTTGCTAAGAGCTAGGATGGGTTTAACCAAATGATGTAATTATTTGGAACATGATTTAACATGTGCTGTTTAACTCGTGTGAACGTCGGTCTTCATTTGGCAGGGCAGCATGAAGCACTTTCTGGTCCCTGTCAGGAGAGCCGGGGAGTTGCTGATGCTTTCATTTTTTTTATTTTCTTGGCCCTTGTTAGTTTACAGAATCTGGCCAATTACACAAAATTGATCCCCGCTCAGTGTGGGTGGCTTGAACTGGTTGGTCCTGAGACAGCTAATTCACAACTTTCTCCTACTTCCTTTATTGATCACTGCTAATGTATGACATGTATACTTTTAATTGCTTGGGTTCTGAGGTGTTGCAGCTTCACTGTTAATCAAAATATATTCCTGCACTTATTTCCTGTATCAAGCATTTATAAACAGCTCAGTTCCTGACGTTTTCTTGTCAAGCAATGTATTGCTCTTTGCAAGTGTCATCAGAGTTTGAAGTCTGTAGTATGAAAACTTAATGAAATGGTCATCTGCTTTTGCTGCAGCTTAACATCAAGTAATAAATAAGCCTCTTTCCTTCTGAAGACTGTGGAAGAATTTGCAGCATTTTCTTGGGGTTACTGCCTCTAAATGTAGTGAGCAGCAGTTCCAGCCCCAAAGCACTGGCCAAACTAACCATTTTCCTGCTGATGGTGGTGACGTTTGTTACGTAGTGTTTGGAGACTTGTAAGTAACAGTGCTGGGTGTGGATGCTGCCCAAAAGCAAGGCTGGATTTCTTTTTATTATTTACTCTTGTGAGAAAGTTTTGAGGTATCTCATTATAATTTAATGAAATTTGTACCTAGGGAGATGCTAAAGGAGTTTGTGATAATAATGTGTAAGTTCATTCTGTTGCTGAATATTATAACACAGTGGTTCAAATAAATATCTTTTTTTTTTAAATAGATATCTTAAGTCTTGCCAGTTTTAGCAGGTCTCTAATGTCATGTGAACCAAACTGGTAAGTATAGGTGTTTTAGCCTTCCTCGATTTTATTCAAGTTTCATATCAAAGTTTAAAAAGTCTAAAGATTAAAAGAAAGGAGGGAGGGGGGGGAGACAAAAAAAAATCCATGCAAATGTTGCAAATTCAGAGCATTTTATTCCTGGCACAATTTTAAACTTCTACTCACTGTTTCAGAAATTGAAAAAATCAGATGATCTATTGCCAAGTACTACTAGTCTCAGTTCTGTAATATCAGCCAGTAAGCTGCTTGAAAGAAATTTGTTTCTTTGAATAGTTTATTATTAGAAGTTAGTAAAAGGAATATATTTACTGAAAATGTAGTAAATTTTAGTTTGTAGGAGCTGGAAGTCAGCAATTGTCTTGACTTTCTTGTTTGGCTCACAATTTAGCTTCAATACTTGATGAATAATTAGGAAAATTGAGTCTTAGTTCTTTAGCCATGATTCTTAGGAGGCATGGGCTAGTTTTATAACTGAAAATAATTTCCAATCTGCATTGCCTTCCAGAAATATTCTTTATGGAATACTTTATGGCATTGCCAGGAGCTGGAAACAATTAAATTTTGAGTTGAAGTTTTCCTGCAACATTTTTTTACCTGCTAAGAACTTTATTTCCATTGCAGGAGGAAACATCTTGATGTGTGGATCTAGAAGCCTTTTTGCAATTATCCGTGCCTGCTATTCAAGACTGCGGTAGCTTGACAACAGATGTGCTAGATGAGGGGCAGACTAGCAAGGCAAACAAACCACCTTGTGCTTGTACCCTCTGTGCTGCTTGGAACTGGTTATTCATACTGAACTTCTGAAAGGTTGTTGTTTAGCATATTCTGCAATATAACATGCAAAGTATTTCATGTTTTACCATTTTCACAGTCCAAGTCTTACTTTTATTATTACTGTTTTCTGAAGGAACAGGATTAAAGGCCTAACTGTAAAGCATTTGTTTCATTACAGCTCTTTCATCACTGATCTGAAGCTGCTTGGGGAAAAGTGGATGAAAATGTCTGTGCTCCGTATTCCTATCCAGGTTGCACTGGCAGAGGATGAACAGTTTCACAGCTCTTCCAAGCACAGAATTTGAAACTCTTTTTTTTTTTTTGTGCTCTAATAAAATGCATGGACAGCTTGGAGAAGGGCTTGTTTGGGCTAGGATGCTGCACATCTACTTGGGAATCTGTTGCAATGCCTTTTCCTTCCACTGACTTCTCTGTGAAATTTTAGTGCTGCTGCTCATTTCTGGAGTGGAAATTCACGTCTGTGCAAGGACTTCTGAGCAATACATAGTATGTCTTGTTTGAGAGGAGCATTTGGGGTTGAGATGTGCAGATTCTCAGGTGAGCTGCTGGTAGTGAAGACTTAATGCTTAGTGCTCTTAAGTTGCTTAGTGCTCTTAAATATTTTTTCTTATGGTATATGTGCATTCTTTTCCCTTGCTGCCCCCAAGGTATTCAGGTGTATAAGCTCTTATTGAAACAGTTCAAAATATCTGGAAATGTTTAAATACAAACTCTAATTGAACATCACTGGCCTTAATGTAGCTGGAGTAAAAAAATCCATGCCAAATCTGAAAAATTCACCTACTCATGCACTTTTAATGGTAAAGAACTTGACATGACTGTTGTGTCTCTTTCAAGTTTTTGGAAGCTGTACGCATGAGAAAAAAAAGATGGATTTCGTAAGTCCTTCTCAAATATGACAGATGAGGAGCCTAGAAACCTAAGTAATTAAAATTGTGTGCTGGAACACGCAGCATACAATTCTCAGAATTATCCTCCAAAAGTCTAATTTGGTACCTGTGAACCCTATTAACTCTGTGACGTCTTTATTCTCTGCCCTAAACTGCTAATAAGTAGACTACTTGGTGACTAACTAACACCTTGAGCTTAGGGAATTTTTCATTTATTTGTAGACACTTTTCAAAACCAAAGGAGATTTTATGTAGCTGATCTGTTTGCCATTTAACTTCTGTGGCTGTGGTGATATTGCAGATGTTGGATTCTCAGCTTCTAGGGCTGATGTCTTTGGGGGAAAAAAAAAGGCTTACACAGTGATACTGTGTCTGTATTCATGTCTCTAGCATTATTACTTCCCAGCAACTTCTGTCATTTCAGACAGATTAAACAGGAAGGACTGGTCCACAAAATGGTTGTTTCCTATAATTGTTAAAAAAACAAAACAACAAAGCAATGTGTTAGAGGAGAAATGGTACTAGTGTCTCTGCTTGTGGAAAGAGAACAGTATGAAGTTTGTCTGTCCTGAACACCAAAGAATCCACATGAAAGACTAAATATTTGAATTTGCTAAGCATGGGAAAAGTTGCAGAAGGTGGGAAGGCAGCCTTTGCTGAACATTACAAGTGTGAGAGAGGCCCATTGAAAACCACATGGGATTAGTTCCTCTGGTTATGGAGGCAGAAGAAAAGCAGTGAATAGTTCCTTCTTCCTAAGATATGGAGAGAAGCTGTCCCATAAGGCATTACTTGCAGACGGTTATTTCATCCTGTGAGCAGTTAAAGACTGAAATGTCTGTTGCGTAGGATCTAACCCATAAATGTGGTTCTGTGTTGAAAGCTACTGAAATGGAGTCAACATCACAGGAATCAACGTTTATTACTTCTTGGATACTTAGTGCCATAGTGTCCTTGCTTAGCTAGGAAACTAGCATCTACAGAAGAGAAGAATATAGTTGCCGAAGGATAAACTACATTTGACTTCATTAGTGCACAAATGATAAGTTTGTGAGGAGTTATTATAGCATTAATCAACTTGATGGATTGGAAATATGACAGAACTGAAGCAGCGTGTAATATTAGTGCCTATTATTCTACAAATTATGTCTGCACCTACATTCATAAGCCTAGAGTCATGGTGTACGTTAAAGATGTTACATAATTTCCCCTTGTTTGGAAGCTCATGGTATCCCATTAGCCAGTCTTTCTCTTCTCTCCCCCTAAATGGGGCTCTGATCTCCCTGGGCTGTGGATTTTGGCCTTATGGCTGGTTGATGGCAGCTCTGGAAAAGATGCTTGGATTCAGCCTACGCCTTTCGAAACTGGACATGTTGTGCAGCAGTGAGTATTTAAACTTCTTCCTTCATCAGAAACAGTTATTTCATACCCTGAGCAGGAAATGGAGAGTGAGCAGTAATTGGAAGATACAGGACAGATAGTAACTAGATATTTAATTTTTGATTTCCAGAGAATCGTACAGACTTTGTGCATGTACCTCTGGTTTTGTTGCCACAATTACTCTTCCAGCACATCTTGGTCTGATGCATCCAGTTCTGAAAACATACTCTAAAAGAAATCATCTTGGACTTGAGTAAAAGTGTGTGAGTCTTAAGTGAAGTTGATGGTTTTAAAATCCTGTCTGGATAGTAAGAGCAAAGTCCATTATCTTTAGTCCGAGTTGTGCAAAAAAAGCCCAGAAGTCTCAGTTCAGGACTCATGAACATGTGTCTTCTTCATTGCAATGTGATCAGGAATGTCATCTCTTCCTCTGGAGACTGCCAGGTGCCAAATGCAGGTGATATTATTCTTTCATTTTCTCTGACCTGATGAAATTTGAGCTATAAGGTGCACTGATACCCAGCCTAAGATTTTTGTGGAGCTGTTCGCCCTGGTTTCATTTGCTTGTCAAAACCCGTATCCTAATACTGAACTAGCCTGTGACTGAACAGATGCAAAAGTTTAAAATCACTCCTATCTCTTCCTATAATTTTGCATGTGTTTCTGCATATAGTGAGATTGTGAGATAAGGACTCCATATTGTGACTAATAATGTGTACATTAGGGTCAATGCCTGAGCAGGTATGTGTGGGATCACTAGCATGTGGAAGGAAATTTTAAGTAGATAAAAGCAAACAGATTGCAAAAATACCCGTGTTTGGATGTATAGCATGGATATGGCATGCCATAGTAGGCGGGTTGTGTTGGGTTTTGTGTGCCAAGAAACTATTACTTATATGCAAGGTTGTGTGTAGAGTAATGCCAAGATCAGTGTGGAATTAGTATTGGAATTTGTTGAAATGTACCTAGCCCTTTTGCTGGAAAATGAAAAGCTCATTTGATTTTCATGGGTCTGAAATAATTCAACCATATGTCTGTGAAACAGGCCCTTCCCAGTTTGGGCCAGAATTCAAGAATTAGGTAAAAAGGTGACATTCCAGTCTGAAAAGGCTGAGGCAAAAATTATTAATAGAAATGGGCCCATGGACTGTGAAATTCTCTGTGTCATCATCAGCTTGTGAAAGGGATGTTTTGGCTGGATGTTTTGGCTGGAACACCGAAGGATTTCCATGTACAAATTCAACCTACCTTTGTGAGTAAGCTGCATTTATAACTTTCTCAAGTTCAGCACTGACCCGTTTGCTGAAATTCGATAATTACTTTCTGTATTTCTTCATTCCATTTGTTCTTGCAAGACTTTACTGGACCTGAAGAGAACTTAAACAGTGGTGTGTTGTCACAGGCACTGTCTAGTCTCTTTTTATGTAAAGCAATAATATACTTCCACCTCAAGAATTTTAACTCCAGGGCAAAACTTTAATGGAGAGGGTGTAAAACCAATAACTGCTGCAGTAAAACATAAAAACATTTTTTCATGACACTTAAATGTGATTAGTTGCTTTCTCATGCCTGTACTAGTATACCTTCGATAGACTGTTTTACCTTCATGTTAAAGGTAGTGCCTTTTGCAAAACTGTGTATAGTGTTAAAAATTTCATGACTGCGTGATTTCCCTAAAAGTTGGTATTTCATGAGTATCAGAGAAGAACGTTAGTAACGAAACAGTGCATTTTTTTCCTGTAACTCTGGAGGTAATGATACAATGAACGACCTTACCTAAGCCAGCAGCAAGCTGGTTTGATGCACAAGCACTTATTTGTAGCCTTAGTTGCTGTAAAAATAATGATTTGTTTATGTGATTAGGATACTAAATTTATTTACAGATATCTAATCTGAGTTGAATGCTAAACTTGAATTAGGATTTGAAAAGGGGTTTCTGAATGAATTTAGCAAGGAACGTAAGGAGACAAAATGCTAGGAAAGACAAAATGCTAGGAAAGGAGACAAAATGCTAGTTATCCTAATGTTAACATTCACAGTGAATCAGTACTGAATGCTACTTGTATGTTCCCATAAATTCACCAACTGGTCAAGTGCAAAGGTTCTTGACTGGAATATGTTAGTTGTCTTTCCTTCTTTTTATTTTTTTTAAACAGCTTTTCTTAAACGGAGAATGAATTTTTTAAAAAAGAATCTTGATAAACCAATGTTAAAGTTGACCGGTACATCGTTTAAGGCAAAAGGGGGGCCCAGTCTTTGTGGCGGCTGGGCTTCTGATATGCCCAGGCACCTGGCTCTGTGGTGCTACTTGTGTAGCACCAGTGTGGACATAACCTTACAAGGCAAAAAGTGTTTTCCTTTCCCCAGAGTATTCCCTGCAGTTGGTTTTGAGGTCTGTGCCTCTCTTCCCTTTTTATTTGTTATGCTCTTTCCAGAATCCTTTGCTTAGTATTCTATAAATATCTGGTTTTGAGAGTGGCAAGGGTTGTGAGGAGAATACGCACAAGAATGTCTTTATGAAAGACAGTTTTATAGTATTTATAGTTGCGAGACCATTCCATGACATAACCTCAATTTTAGGGTATATCACAGCATTCAATTTGGGGGTTTCCCAAACGTTTTTGTTCCTTGTGTTGGTCTCTCTGCTTGCTGGGAGGAAAAGTCCAGGAGAGAAGAGCAGCACCGGGATATTTTTAGGGCAGGTCAAGTCTTGTATCAGCATCTTTGCAAGTCTGGCTTGTGCTCTAGGTGATGTTTGTGTTGGGTTAGCCCTGCAAACACGTTGCTCTTTGGCTTGCCTAATTAATTCTTCTTCTTTCCACAGCGGCAGAGCCTTGGCCTGAAAATGCTGCGCTGTATCAGCAACTGAAGGGTGGGTACTCTGTTTATTGCAATTAATCATTCCTTTATTTAAATAAAAACACATTAAGTATGCAGTAACATAATTAACTGCAAGGAAACGCAGAAACTGTTAAAAGATTCCTTTGTGTTGTTTGTCTGGTCAGAGGTTTTAGCCACGCTCGCATCTGCCAATATAAACCAGCTATTCATGGCCTATAAGGTCCTCGGTTTATTATTGACTCATTATATTGGCTGCTGTAGGCAGTGTAAAATGATGTGGTTGCAGGCACAGTTGGCAGATTTACTGCACCAATAGCTGAGGCAGCAGATTTTTGAAGTCTTGTGGTAAAGTGGGCTCTCAGTAAAAAGGAACTGTTAAAATGTATAGGCTAGGATGGTTCAGGCTCCCTTTAGCAGCTCTTCATATATCATCAGATCACATTATGGCCCCCATTTGGGGCTCAGCAGCCTGCTACAGTTGTCAGAAGACTGCAAAGTAATGAAGACTAATAGGTAGCAGCCCTAGTCTTCTAAGCATGGAATTTTTATTGCAGTGAACTTGTCATCTTTCTTTTGTGTGACAGACCTAGACACAGTGTGCAATATTAACTGCAAGCAGTTTTATAGGTTTCTGAATGCTTTTACTTTTTAGCCAGAGGAGTTATGAAGATGTGATTTTATTTAACTTTGATTAGAAGAAGAGTAATTGGCATAAAACTCAGTATCTAGTTGTGAGCGTTTTTTATTGTATCTTGTTGGTAATGTATGATAAATGCGATTGTATTTGTGAGAAAAATATACCTGGTCCTTCTTTTTTTCTTCCTTTTTAATATTCATATCACAATTTTTCTAGTTCAGCTGCATAATAATTATATATGTACTCCCTGCAATTTGTGTAACTCAGAATGACTTACATTTACAGATCAGTAGCTTTTTTTTAATAATTATGGGCTTTGTTTTTTTTCTTTCAACAGAGGAACAAATTTTGCTTTCTGATAATGCATCTTCCCTTGCAGTTCAGGTAAAATATGATCTTTTTGAAACTGGAGATATTAATTCCATTTGAATTTTTGAATGATTATCTTCCAGCTAAAATAACTGTATTTACCTAAGTGAACTATTTAAGAACTATTTTTGTCAAAATTACTTACTTACTATCTTCTTTACATCTTACGTTCTTTAAATTTACTGAAGTGCCAGAACCTAAAAGACATGAGACTTTTAGGATGGTGCTGCTTGTATTTCTGTCTGTACAATATCTGCCTGTCTAATTCAAGTAGGAACTGTGTGTGCTTTGCACCTTTGGTCACTTGGTTTGCTGGTGGCTTGGTTTGGTGTGAGGCTCTCATGCCTCACACGATACTAGCTGCTGGCTTCATTCTCAAAGCAAATGTTGCCCCAAACTCAAGTTGTATTTTGGTTCATTTTGTGGGTATCAAATCTCAGGATCTTTCTGATGTTTACTCTCAATTTCAGCACGTACACAGAGGTAAGATCCAATGTGGTTTTTGGCAGCAGTTTATATATAATTGACAAACTTGCATCTCTAATTGACTTCAAAGCAGCTCTGTGCCTGTGAGGTCCATGCAAACTCCATTAACCTGCTAGCTTCAGTAGCACCAGATCTTAAGGAGATGCTTTCCCCATTAATAAGGAGGGCCTGGCTGGCCAAAGTGGTGCTGAGCAGGAGGTATGTAAGGTTCCCATTCTTTCTCTTCCATACGCTTGCAGTTGCCATGAATTTTCTTGCCATTTAACAATTCATATAGGCGTGGCTTGTATTTATACAGGGAAATAAAAGAAATGGTCATGTAACCCCAAAATTTCCTTTTCTAATTCATCATTTTGCTTTGCTGTTTCCTGTGTATTGTTATCCTACAGATGTCACTTAGATGATGAATTAACTATAATATATTAAAAATGCTTGTTTTTCTTCAATATTCTCGGGTCTGATAGCTGATAGTAGCCATGACTATAAATACAGCTTTTGTATATATCTGATTTTAAACTTTACAGAACCATTTTGTATTGAGGAATCATATCTGTTTAGAAAAATCTGTATAACATGGTTTGTGTTGTGACTGCGAAAGAGTATTTCTCTTCAGTATATTTGATTCATTTTGAAATGATACTAGGACCTTTAATTAAGTATTACTAGTCTAGTGATCAGAAAGCTTTAAATACAATGTATTTTACATATGTATATGTATGTATAAATACTAGTATATGTTACGTAAGGAAACTGCTGTGTTCCTCTGGTTTTGGAGCTGCTTTTTATTTTAGTGGTCTATCTTTGTGCTGTTTTTTGTATATTTTTAATTTATTTTAATTTATTTTTATTTTTATTTTTGAGGAAACAATGGGGAGTTGGAGCTGGTACCTGGGACTTTCTTCCTAGGTTTGCCATTCCCTTTCCATTCTGTTCCAGAATTAGCACTCAGTCTGGGCACGTACAGATCACCACTGCAAGTGCCAGACTTGCCCCGGGCTTGTTGAGCTTCCATATGGTGAAAATACATGAGAGGCTTGGCTACTTCTGATCAAATATGGACTCAACCAGGAAGTCTTTAAGGAATATAGTTCATATCAACACTGTAAATGTCCAGACTGCAACTGATCTTCCCGATTTTTCCTGAAATCCTTTTACAGCACCTCTTTATAATACTGCTCATGGATACCTCTCAGAGAACATGTGAATAATTGTGTATGAGAAAATAGAATTCAAGCAAGTTAGTAGTCAGAATAAAAGTTGTCTGTTTAGAATTGACAGCCCTGCAAAACACTTGGCATCTCGTGTTGCTCTTGCCAATAAAGCAGGTGGGGCAGAAAGCAGAGCAAGGGACCCTCCGTGCACGTGTAGCACCAACACTGTTCTTGGTATTGGTTTGAATTACTTAGTAATTCACTGGATTTGGTTGTGTCTGTTCTTTCAGAAATGGAGTTATGGCTTGGCATTGTGCAACAGGTCTAGACTTTCAGCACCATATAGCTGCCTGTCCTATAAAAGGAACTATCCTTAGGAATTGGGATAGCCAAAGGGGTGAGCCCTTTAGCAGTTTAAAACACAACCACACATGCAAGCCCCCTTCTCCAAACCCTCACCACATGAAACCTGTTTGCCTTTCCAGCCAGTATTGTTCCTGGAAGCAGAATGACTTTAGTGTTCCTTTGTCTTTTACTGCATTCAGCTGCTACGTATTTGCTGAAAATGCAACATAACTTCAAATAAGCTAGTGCACCTCCTGTAATCCGTCCTGGTACTTGCACTCCTTTGGCAACTTAAAGAAGCTTATTATACAGTGTGGTTGAAAGTGAAGCTCATTTGATCTTTGTGTGCAAACTCATGATACTGAATATAATTTTGTGTTCACTGCAAAGGAATTAAAATCAAGGGAAATTGGAATTTCGATAATGATTATGTTGCTACAGGAAAGAGAATGTTATATGTAGAATGAAGGCTCTTTTCTTCCTCTGAGACGTTAGGCCTAGTTCACATAAAAGTTAATGAAAATACATATACGTCCTAGTAACATGATTCGCTGTTAAAATCATTCTCCCCATATTTGTTGTACAGCTAACATTAAACAGCGATCTTGCTTATCACTCTTATCATACTAAAAAAAAAAGTGAGAAAAAAAGAGAATAAAATGCATAACTTTCAATAACTAAACAGCTTTGCATCTTCAAAGAGGAAGGAACTGAATTAATTAAATCAGTAGCAAAATATTAAATGATGGCATAAGAAAGTAAAATTTATTATGTTACAGTCAGGTGACACAAGAACATTCCTTAATGTAGATGATGTCAGCAGACAGAGACTGCCTTTTATTTCTTAAAAATACTCACTTTTAAATGTTGAAGATCAATGTATGAATTTTAGCAGCCAAATTATGCCTGTCCTTATCCTGCAGATAGTAAGTTAGGTTTATATTTATGTATGTATGTATTTATACACACACCTTGTTTCTTTGATATTTATATTCTTAAAGAAATAACCATGTTCATTTGTAAGCAAGTTGCCATTTTTCTTCTATGTTTGTGCTGTGAACCTGTATTAAAGCTGGGCTGCCCCAGGCGAGTTTATTGCAGACAGAAGCAGAAGTCCTGCCCAGACTTCCCTTCTCCGTGTGGTAGGTGTAGCCAGTAGAGCCTTTTCCTTCAGTTTGGATTCAGCTGGAAAAATTAGAACTTGTTGCTGAGCCTTGAACAAAGGCTTAGTAGTGAAATGAAAACCTGACATCTCTTTTTTCCTTTTTTTTTAAAGAGAATAAAAACTGAAATTCTTCACGGTGAGAAATACGGTATCAACATAATCAATCTAGCAGCGTTATGTTGCAGCTGAAAACACGCTTAAATCCCAAGCCATCCTGGTACTGTTTGCGAGTGAAACATCTTTCATATAGTTCTAAGATGAAATTACCCCTGAATGAATAGCATCTTCATTTATCTTCAAAACCTCTGTGCTACCAGCGAATCTCCACTTTCCACAGCCTACAACAGGAATTACATTATGCCATTAGAGCAGTGTGGGGCTGCAGCGTAAAATAGATTGTTTTGGAGAAGGAACGTGGCTTTGCTATAAATTACATTCACAGGTACAAAGGAATTTGGTACTTTGTTTAAAATAGTCACAAATATAATTAAGCTCTTAATTTATGTTAAACTACAAATGTGGCCATTACCATAACTGGATTAGGAATTTAATGTATCACTCAAAGAATGATACTGAACAGTTTTCATTTATAACCGTAGACATACTATTTCAGTTACAGGGTCTGCAACTGTTTGATATGAAAACTGAATTATTCTGTAGATTTACTCATGGTTTTTAATTTTAAAATGTGTTTCTTCAATAAGATAGAGAATAACTTTGCAGTTGTCATCACATATTGTTCTTTGTACACCCGTGAAGCTATGTAAGAATGAAACCAACTCTCCTTTTCCTCCTTCTTCACAACATTGTTGTTTGAGTGTGTTAGAAGTGCTGCTGAATGCGAGGTGGGTTGGAATGGCTCACTCCTAATTAAAAAAACCTAATCACGTATCAGCCTACGAATAAGCCAAGTGCGCCACCTGAAAAGAGTGTTCAGCACATGAGGATGCAACTTGTGGTCTATTTGTGACTTGGTATAAGTAATTTCATTTTTTCCTCTGATCTCAGATACTGCAGTCTGGATATGATTTCCTTCAAGTTATAACTCATTTTTAATGAGGATGTGTGTTTGCTCCTGTGTGTTTTTCGGAGTGGGCGGGAGGGAAGGGGAACGCTCTGATGGGGTGATTGCTGCCCGATGTGCGTTATGTTTCCAATTGACAGTGTCCAAACAGTCCATTTGTAGTTGGAGAAGGGAAGAGGAAGGGAGACTGTGGGTAATATGACATAAAACAATTAACTGGAGGCATAAATACAAAACCACCTCTTCCCTTCTACCCCTTCGTATTTGTTCCCCCTGTATTTCATGCACAAAATACTGTCAAATGGATGCAGTCATTTTCCATTCTTGGCACTGTAGGCATGATGGCATCGCTTTCTGGCATTGCTTTGAGGGCAGCAGAGATGCAAATACCCTTTGTATGAGAAGGGAAGGAGCAGGGAGGACTGAGCAGAGCTGCCCTGGGATTAGCTGTGATTTCTGGGCCCTGTGTTTTTGGACTCTGGCAAAGCAGCAGGAAAGTGATTGCTCTAATTACCTTTTTTAGATAGTTGAAATCTGACTTACCATTGACGTCTTCAATTTTAATGCAATAGGAAAAGGAACGAAGCTTTAAGCTGGTGCTGTCTTTTTAAGCCACAGCGGTGTAGCACTTGCTGTATGCTGCAATTCTGGCAGGAGGTGTCACCTGTCCTTATTCAAATGAATGATGGGCCATTGTTGATTAATTTTGTAACAAGTGTCACTTCAAAGCTTCCTATCAAGCATTTTTGCAAGATAAGACAGTTAAGCTTGTGCTTAATTTCTTGTTTCAAGTTGTGTTGTTGCTGTCTTACTTCCTGTTTTATTTAGATAAACTTTTAGAAAGACTTAATAAACTATCTTATGTGTCATTTGATATTCCTTGACTCCTTTCAGTTTAGTTGTAAGTTGATCAGCCAAATCTGTGACGTTACAACAATCTTGGCTAGACTAGGATAAGTCAGAGCCATTGATCTTTTAGATTGCTCTACTTTGGGTGTTTTTGAAGAGGCTTTTGTAAATCCCAGCAGAACTGCACTGGAGTGGATCAAGCTTTGAAAATGACTCAAAGGAAATGTTTTTCTCTCCCATTTGTTGATGGTTTCTCTCACAAGAAAAGCAATGATCCCCTTGCCTGCTCAGTGTATATATGTGAGGTACCCAAGGGAAAATGAGATGTTCTGAGCTGTAGGAAGCTGTAGATTTCCGCTGTATCTTTTGTCAGAATTGGAAGCCGTAGCAGTCTGGTGTCATCAGCACATCAAATGAGCTATTACTTAGCATTGTGCATGAGTGGTCAAAAAGGAACAAAACTTGCCCTGGTACCTGAAGTAAAATGTGAAGTAAAATGTGAAGTAAAATGAAGGATCAAGCCTCACAAAAATCCTGCTTTGTCTTTCCATTTCTCTGTTCTTTCCACTGAACTTCAGTCTCTGCCAATTTAAACTATTTTGTTAGAATTTCTTGCCTATTTATCAGTTACTGCCTGAATCTGGTCCATCTAGTTGAATGCATCAGGAAAAAGTTGAGATTTTTCTAGCAACCCATATCTAGAAGAAAGCATATTTGGCAATCTTGGTCACTCTATTTTCTAAGAGAAACTATAACTTCCGTAAACATGAAATGCATTTGTTGTGCTTGAAATATAATATGTATTTTCATACTAGTAATTTCCGAAGCTTGTCAGACACATGAATGAATGAATAAGTATCCTGTCATAGTCATGCCAGTGGTAGGGTCCCTTTCTTAGGCTGAGCACCTGTCACTGGTGCTGGTGCTGTCCCCTTCTGCCAGTTCACATGTGGTTTTGGTGACTAGGAGGGTCTCTCCAGTGGAGCAGTGGTTTAGGCTGAATCAAGGAGTGGGAACCAGCACGCTTCTCTAGGCAGTGGTTACTTGAGCAGTGTAGATCAGTAAGGATTAAGTGTCTCGCATACTGCAGAACTTTCCTTCCTTCTACTCTTCATTTTCCCACATAAGGTGTATGAATATGCAAGGAGCACTGTAGGTTGAATAGCTTGTACTTTGGGTATAAATTACAACTCCAGCATGTTGGTCTTTTAATTTCCTGGGCTTCTAACTTTTGTAAAGACATAATACTAGTTTTCTAGTTTTGGATATTTAGATATATTATAGAGCATTACTTGATTTTGGTTTCAGCTCTTTCACTCTTCTGGTTTCCCTGCTTTTATATTTCATTACTATTTAACAACTCCCCAATTTCTCGAGCTCTGTTCTGTCCTCCATCTAAAAAAGGGAAGTTAGAGCTGGAGACAATTATTCCAAGGAAAGTTTTTGGTTTAACAGGGTTTTTGTTGATTTGATTTTAGCTTCACTGAGGGGAGCCTGGCTTATTTCTAAGCTTACTAGAATCAACTCTTCATTATACAGATTAGTCAAAATTTTTATTTAGCTCAACTCAAATTTGTTCCCATATTAAGGCTCAATTCTACTTCAACCTCTTCCTCCTCCTCTTTTCTTTATCAATTGCTAAAAAGAAGACACACAGACACAGCCTGTTTGTGCTTTGGGGATGCCCAGATGGCAATATATTATCCATGCTACTTCCAAGCAGGTTAGAGATTTCCTGCCAAGAAAAATAAGGGTTAATATTCCTTGGTCTGTGGATATTTATTGAGGAGAAGGAGAGAGAGTAACGTCAGATACAGATTTTTGGTGGAAATTTGACTGATCTCTCTCACACTGAAAAGATTTAATTTCATGGTTTAGCCTCTGTATCGAGAACTACTTTTTGCAGCTACAACCGTTGTTTTTATAGAAACCTTGAAATATGTAGGAGTTAATGTACAATATCATGTGCAATAGCCAATACAGGATTGATATTGCTGAAGCAACTCATGTAACCTGTTTGTCTAATTTGGGACACATGGATATGAAAAAGTAAAAATAGTTCTTCGATTCTCCTTTTCCATTAATGTGTCTCTGCGCCTACAAACTTCGCAGTTATTCATGTATTGGCTCTAACTCTAGTTTAATTTAAGCATTTTTTTTCATTAACTAGCAGTGAGAATAGCATTCACTTCTAATTTAATGCAGAATTGCAAAGTTAATTTAGTGCCTTACTAAGAAGGACTGTGGTAAATCTAGCCCAAAGGAAGCTTCAGTTTTTTTAATTTACTTTTTTAGCAGAAAATGTAACAGGTAATAAGTATGGTTTAAGTTCAATTCTCCTCTTCCATCTGTCTGTCCATCCACCTCTGTCAGTAAAACTATTTTTGAATCTGTGGTTGATGTGCCCTATTCTAATACAGCAAAACACCTAGTGTAGCTGCTGGTAGAGTTTTTAAAAAGACAAAATCCATGTTCTATGGATTGGGGGTTCAGTGTCCAGTGGTGGCCTTTGAAGAAGTTTGCCATCTTAACCAAAGTCACCAGATTCTTGTCTCTTAACTAGTTCCAAAGAATTTACCGCATTTTTAAGCAGAAAACCTGATGCATTTAGTTGTAGCTTCTGGCTCTGCCCCATTTTAAGCAGAAAATCTGATGCATTTAGTCTGGATCACTGCTAGATCCTACAGAACCAGGAGGTCTAGGAGGAAATCTGGGACTGACAAAAAGTCAGTTGACTTTTTGTACTTCCTTTTAAGATTTACTCCCTGAGGTGTTAATATTTGCATGCAATGTGGGAAGAGAAACTGTGGGAGATTTGGCGGAGTCTGGTGGGTTCTTTGGCTTGTGGAGTGGTTTGACTACAAGGTCAACTGAGGTTCTGCCCGAGATCAGGATTTGGTAAAGATGTGTTGTTGAGTGGTGCAAGACTCGAGTATTTGGCCAAAGTTGACCATTACCAATACCTCTATATACAGAGATAACTCTTCTGTGTACACATATATGCATGTGGATATGTAGTATTTGGCTCCCGAGCAACACTTTAAGTTGAGGATAAGATGAGGAAATCACAAAGTGTAAAAAACTAGGCCCTTTTGGGTGGGTTTTTGCAGACCCCCCAGAGTTTTAAAATGTCTCTTGTCAGCTGGAATCAGTGCTGTAATTTGTGATCTTGCTTCTTTTCATTCTTCTTTGCTTTAAATTGGGGTTTGGGTTTGAATTAGGTTATCTAATGCTGCAAGATTAGCAATGCAAACTTAGTAGTGGACTGTGCAGTTTCTGGACTGGTTGAAGGAGGTTTTGATGAGGATCAAAGCCTTTCTTTTCCCCTTGATACAGTTAGGGTCAGCTTAGGTGAGGGCCTGGGATATAGCAGGGGAGAAGAGAAAGGCTGTTGGGGCCTGTTGTTGTGATGTTGTGTTTTCTTTGCTTGCTGGTTGCTTCAGAAGCAACAAAGTTGGGAACAGGGCTCATGTCCATGTTAGTTAAAACTTATGCATTAATGCACTTAGTGCAGAGGTGACACTCTCTGTGTAGTTAGGCTCTGGATTACTGCTCCCCCTGTGAGCAGGTGCATTTAGAACAATGCATTTGTTTGTCCCACATATATTAATTTTATTTGAATTGCTGCTCTTTATTTCCAGGCCTTCCTGCAAATGTGCAATCTGCCGGTGCGCGTGGTGTGCAGGGCCAACGCGGAGTACATGTCCCCATCGGGTAAG
>JAUBOD010000244.1:3605314-3631951 GCA_032353885.1 Nothura maculosa | reverse complement strand
TTTCTGGCAAAAGTATAACTTTGAAGCATGTGAATGTTAGCTATTTTCTAAAGAGAATTATATGTTTTGTTTGTTTGTTATGTTATAAAAATGCAACTTTCTGTTTTTAAACCAAGATCACTCACCCGAGGTACGGCTCCCCTTACCCGTGGCCCCTTAACCGCATCTTGTCCTACCAGAAGCAGTGGGAGATCAGGAGGAAGATGAAAGCCATTGGGTGGGCTGGAAAGTCACTCGAGCAGGTACGTGTGAGAGACAGAATTTATTTCTTTATGCTGTTATTGTTATTTTCTTTCTTTCTTAAGGCTTTGGAGAAGTGACATTTTTATGAAGCAGAAATAATAAAGAAATATGTTTTGTACATAGTTGCTTGGAATCAAGTGTCCAGCTTCAGCAGTAATAAATCTTAAATTTTATGCAATCTGAGGTGTTGGGAGAGGTGTTTTCCCATGCATGAGTATCTCAGTATTAGTTTAGGCCACGATCCTGAGACAGGATTAAATGTTATGGCCCCCCACTTCCTGCCTGCTGTTAATAGGCGTTAATCCTTGGCAGGGTTGTGGCTTTGCCTCTGAGGTCTAAGAAAAATGCAGAGCAGTTTTGAGGTAGAAGTTGGGGTAAAAGGACCTTTAAGCTCAGCTATAAAAGTGAAGGAAAAGACGTCATTAGCCGTGCTATAAATGAAATGTTGTAGTAAGTAACTCTTAGGTACCTGCCTGCTATATAGCTTGGACTGTGACTCTAACAGCTTCTGATGCTGAAGTGTTGTGTATTCTGTGTTTTTGCTGCTGGCAGGAGGACAGTAAGGAGATTCTCTTCATAGTGGTGGTATGTTCTGGCACTATGGATACTTTCTCTCTTCTGTGTTTTCGTAGGTGCTTGAAGATGTAGATCAGTGTTGCCAGGCTCTCTCCCAGAGATTAGGAACACAACCCTATTTCTTCAATAAGCAGTAAGTAACTCTTTATTGAAATGTTCATCCAAAAAGATGATAGGTGTATATATGAAACACTGCTGTTTAATGCTGCATGATCATTTAAGAAATCTCAGACATGTGACTGGTCTATAAAAGTGAATGTAATATACTACTGCCACTGGGTACAAGTCAGTAAAATGCATGGGGGCTGACCAAGACAGTTGTCTTGCCCTCATTAGCATCAGTAACAGCTCTCAATGGTCTGAATGATTGTGAGGACATCTGTACAGTGTGTGAGGTATGAGAGAATGCCAGCTTGCAGTCAGCAAAGCACCAGGTACAGAATGAAATTTAAGGTTTGCATTATAAAGAAAAAAAATTTGGCCTTCATGGGATGTCCCTTGCTCCCACCAGTTTGTTCACATTGCAAAATGCAATTTTTCCTGCTCCTCATAATTCAGTATTCCTTTTTTAATACTGTGTATTGGAATATGCTGTGGGTTTGCATGCCTTGCGGGTAGGGCTGGCCTGGTGCACCAGCCTTCGCCCGAACCCACGAGGTTTCTCATGCCCTCGTTTTGGCATCGCTGGGGCCAGCGCTGGAGGCTCTGGGTGTCGGTCTGGAATAGGGAAACGACTTGAAAATGCAGAATGGCTGGTGCCTTCGTGCACCGAAGGTGACTGGGAGGCAATTAACCACGAGCAAGCTCCGGTTTCTCAAGAGGGCCCTTCTGGGGCACCCTACCTCTCTGTCCTGCTGGGAGTCTTGTCCAGGTCTCCTGTGCCTCAGGGGTTTAAAAGAGGAGGAACTGGGAAATTACCCAATCTGCTGACAGCGTAGCCCCCATCAGTACCTCTTGTCCTCTGCGTATAGACCAGAGGGGGAAATGCTCAAGTTGGACTTCACTGGAGCAGAGAATGTCTTCAAAAGGCAGCAGATGGGCTTGGTTACTTTTCTATGTGTCTTTACCTCTCAATATTTTAAAGTTGAGGTTAGGTGGGGAGTATGAAGTGAGTGGATTGTGACCTATGGTAAATAAGAAAGGTGGCTTGTTGCCAACAAATGTAAGTTGTTATCTAAGGGTACTTATCTACATAGGAGACTTCTTAGGAGCCCACAAATGGAAAGGCTAAACGTTTGGTAGAAAATGATTCTGCTGTTTGGCCTTTCCACTAGTGAAGTTGTTAATATATTTGAAAAAAATGCTTTTTTTTTTGCCTATGGACTGCTTGGGTGCAGGGGTCTGACATTTCAGTACAGATGGTTTGTACCTAAAATACTGTAGGAATTAGAAGATTTGATAAATAACTGTTCCTTTTTGGAACAAAAATGAAAATATCTGTTTTCTTCTGCTTAGTTCTTTTTTCATAAAAGAGATGATTCTAGTTGCTTTCATCCTGGATCTTCTTCTTCCTATTGTTTAAATAATTCTCGAATGCCAGTAAGCACAAGAAGAGAACAGGACGATGTCTTATGCAATTTTTCCCTTCCTCTTTGGTTTTGCTAGATAAGGTTCAGGGTTATTACTCACATCTGCAAAAGGATGACTTTAAGAAAGATACAGTACATCACCACACATTAGGAGCATGGTAATACATTGAATATAAAGTCTGATGTGTTTCTAGAAGTTTAGTAGTGCTTGCTTACTTCTTAATTCTTAGATTATGTGGCTATCTAAAAGTGATTCAGAACAGCAGTGTTTTTTGCTTAGCATGACTTGGCTTCCAACATACCTGTTCTTTCTGTTTTTTGCAGTCCAACTGAATTAGATGCTCTGGTGTTTGGACATCTGTTCACAATCCTTACAACTCAGCTAACCAGCGATGAACTCTGTGAAAAAGTGAAAAACTACAGTAATCTGATAGCCTTCTGTAGGCGCATAGAGCAGCAGTACTTCGAAGGCCATGATAAAGACAGTTCTTCAAGTGCTACGTCCAGATCTGCTAAGAGGTCCTTGCTGAGATAAGCATGTTGTTTGGTGGTCAGGATGGAGCCCACCTGAAAAATAAATAGTATTTTTGTTGTTTAATTAGTTGGTTTTGAAAATGGAAAGCCGTGTATGCCAACTCATTCTGGAGCAAGAAAAACTTTAAATGCTGTTGTTTTGTTGTAGAATATATCGTACACGTTTAACCTGAAATGACCGTATGGGCACTTTCATTTTAATAGCCTGTATGCCACTTAAGATTAAGTGACCTTGGAAAAATATTGTATCTATATTAAAAAATAAAATATTTAAAAAAAGTTTTTCTTCATAATTTTTATTTTGCTGATTCTCGTATAAAGAATACAAAAGGAAAACAATTTGCATGAAACAGTAAAGAAATAATTTGATTACATAGTAGGACTAATCACAGGGAAATATTTCTTCCTCCTTGTGCCCCCTAGCCGTTCATGGGCTGGCACTTCGAAACGTCCTGTTTACAAAGGGATCACTATTTATAAAGCGGTGAATGAAAGCAGGGCTCTAACTCTTTTTGCTTTCCTCCTACAATTCTTGTTAAATTAACACTTAAAGTTTTTTTTTCCCATCTTTCCAGTAATTGCTGCCCTGGTAAAGATGGGAAGTTGGCAGCTAAAAGTGAAGCTCTGTCACCACAGAGGCCAAGGTCCCTTAGGGCCAGCAGCAGTGCAGGCTTCCCAGGACATCCCAGAAAGACGCTCCTTAAGGCTGCTCATCCTCGTCCTCTGCAGTGCACAGCCAGGATAGATTTATTCAGACAGTTCATATTCTGCAGCAAAACAGCTGTTGGGCCTCATTATTTCCCTGCTTTTAGTTCTTGTTCTCCTTTAGTTGTTGGAATTACATGTCTTTCCCCTGTGATTTTCCACTTCTCTTCAGCTTGTCTTGCTGTTTGTCCAAGAGATGGGATTTCTTTGTAAGCACCTCTGTAGCTGCTACCTCCAGAATGTCACTGCTACTCCTGAAGTGCTTGCTGGCTGCTTATCTTAGCAAAAAAGCTGTGAATCTGTTTGGCATTCCTTGGTCCTTCTGCCTCCATATCTTCCTAGGGTCCATACAGACATAGTAAAACAGCTGTAAGCCCAGAAATTGTAATTGTAATGCCCCCAAAATCTGGCAGTGCAGAACTTTGTAAGGGAGATTGACTTTGGCAAGGCCACTGACTGCCTGGTATTTCTGAGAACACTTTTAAACCTCTCTGTTTTGCTTTGTCACTTGTATTTGACAGTGTTCCAAAAGTGCTAAAAAAAAATTATGCCACCAAAGAATTAGTAGCTAAGAGCCCAGACATTGCAAGTTCTGTGCAGTAACTTCTAACATGCTTTTAACTTCAGAGAGGAAAAGAAAACGCCAGGGAAGCTATACATCTCATCTGGAAAATATACTCAAGTGCAATGGAAGTGGTTTGGCAGAAGATACTGATCTGTTATAAACAAAGTTTGTGCAACTATGTCTTTAAGTATTCAACCTGCACTCACAGAGGCAGGCAAATTACTTGGGGTTCCCAATATTGAAGCGAGACGACATGCAGAGACTGAGATCTGGAAGCTAAATTAAATAGTTCCTGAAAGTTTAACCACCTCTCCTTGCTCCGCGTGTGTGACTTTGCAGTTTGCTTACTAATTAAGTCATCAAAGGAGAAAATAAACATTTTTTACTTCCTTAACTAAAAAGCCTACGTACATACTTGACATGTTTGCCACAGGGCTGGTTATAGCTGAGACTGCACATCATTCTAGTCAGCAAAGTATTGCAGTATGTAAACGTAAAATTACAAGAAAAATCTTGGCTTTACTACTAATGTCAAAAATGGATATTTAATAATGTAGATGAAGGACTTGCTTTGCACTTTATGACTACAGGATAATTTCCATACTTTTTAAAAACTGCTTTGCCAACTTGACTAGTGCTAAAGAGCAGACTGATCTAAGCATGGAGGAACAAAGCGTGTAGACTATACATGTAAACTTGGAAGCCAGAGCAGGACTCTGATATTCCCTGACTGCTAAAAGATGGAGGAAAAAAGTAAGTCCACAGGAACCTTTATCACAAGAGAGTTGTGCAATTTGGTCTGCCTGCCTGATCCAAGGCAACGTAACGGAGGCTTTTACTTATTCCGAATGTCCCTCATCTGATGGATGGAGGCTGAGACAGCCTATGTGCTAACTTGGGTGTCTCTGCCTTTACACTTGGGTTCTTGGCTTTGCTACAAGATCTGTCATGATGGAAGTGTAACGAGAGGCAGAAATCAGCTCAGGAAAGCCTGTATCCTGTCTCACGTAGGATATGTGGGTGAGAAGACGACATTTTCTTTCATAGCTTTTACAGCTAAAAAAATGCCAAGTTCTCAGAGGCTATTTTGGGTGAAGAAAGGAGACAGCTGGAACTTCTTAAGTTTCCCAAATTAAGACAAAAATTAGGTTTCTAACAGAAAGACTGCCAGCAGCAGCTGCACTGCAGCTTAGCATATATCCCCCCTGAATGTGCCCCAATGCAGGAGGAGCTCAATTCCTCAAACTGAAGACACAAATCCATAAATACCTACACAACTGAGCAAATAGATACTTAATGTATACAGTAAATTATCCTTTTTTTTTTTTTTTTTAATTCCTGGATCTTTACAGTGAGGGAAGAGCTCATTTACCATATCCTCTCTGGATCCACGCAGCAAGGTCTGCTGCCTTGGCAGGAGGAGACCTTCGTCCTGGACAGAGCTGTTTGCACATGCTGACCACAGGCCTGCCTGAAAAACAAAATCTCAACCCTGAGCCTCAAGGAAACCCTGTGTTACCCCCCCAATGCTTTATTCCTTTGGATAGCTTTTTGAGTGCCTTATAGACCACTGCATGGCCCCACATTTCCATTACAGCTTTTAACAGGTGAGAAAAGCTCTCCCAAGGAGGTTCAGGCTGCCGACTAGCACTGCCCATGGAAGCAGGGAGACTGTGTGTCCCATTTCACCCAGGAGCAGCAGCTCTGCACCAGTGCAGCCAGTGCCAGGGCAAGACAGCTCTTGAGTGCAGGGGGACTAGGATTTTGGCCATGGCATCACGGTATCCGATCTCCGTTTCCAGCTGAGAGCCCGTCCTGGCCCTGGATTTACTGTCCCCCAATGAGCAGAGCTGTCCTTGACTGGGGAGTCTCCAGAGCTACATTTTAGGATATTGTGATGAGATTTCAAAAGGGACATTATGTGCAGGAGTGTCAATGATGGCAAGACTTTTTTTTTAGGCCCTAACACTGTTCATTTATCAGAAAGCAAAAATTACAGTATGGAGTGACATTAATGAGACGTTCGTCTGCTATTTGCTCTGCCTTTTATTTCCCTTCCTCTCACAACCCTGGAGGGGGAAAAAATCCCCAACAACCCCGCAAAAATCCCGCTTCTCAACCATACTTACAGCTCAGCGTTGTGGAAAGAAGAGCCCTGCGCACGGAGCCGCCTGCACTTAATGATGCCTCCCAGGATCAGCTGGGCCGCCAGCAAACGCTTCATTTCCTGCAGCTTTCTGCCTTGGCGCGGGGAGCCTGGCTCCAGTGGCTCTCACAACAATTATCACCCACTTGTTCTGCAGGTTTGAAGTTTTTTGCATTAGTCAGGTTGAGAAATTCACGGTATTAATCATGACTGAAGTTGTTATTTATCACCTGCTGGGTGAGAAATAATAATTTTGGCACTGCTGGGGCAGCAGGCCAGAAGTACCAAATTAAGTAAAACATCTAAACACTCGCAAGGATCATTTCTCTGATTAATGAATTGTTACAAAGAAAAAGTGCTACTCGTTATCTGATCTTAGGATAAAAGTAGGAGCTGGAAGTAAAAAGCATTAGCAAAGGCGAGCTATGCTGTGATGTAGTTTGAAACTTTGCTGGCTGATTTTTCTGCTGTCATTCAGTCGCCGTTAACATGCAGTCATCTGCCTCGGAGGTTTGTAATGCTTGGCTCCCGCCCCCATCATCATCATTTTTTAAAAGCAGCATTTGGCAGGGAACTCAATATCCATTGTGTAATTGCCTCAAAGAAACGTTTGAGCTACTTCAACCTTCAAGGGCTTGTCTGGGCTGGAAACTTTTGCCATAGGAACAGTTACCAGCCGGGCAAAATACCATTGTGTGAAGGCGATAATAGATAGGCCTTCAGGAAGCAAAACAAGCGGCACCAGGAGACCCATGTGTCGACCCAGGCAGCTGTGTCACACTGGGGCCATACCCCAGATACCTTTGCAGACACCTAGCCAAAATTCCTGTGCATGTAAATACAGAAAGGACTGGCTTACACAGAAGGGGCTACATTAAAAGGAGGTCTGTACATGCTACCGACTTTGTGACACTTCCCACAGCAGCTCTGTTTTCTGAGTTCATAAGTGAATTGTAGAAACCAACTCTCAGCCTTAAGTATTCTCTTAAGTATATCTCTTAACTGCAGGAGAGAAACCCCACCACTGAAAGCAAACATTAACTTTGTCTTCAACTTCGTCTTTCTGAAAGCAAATCTAAAGATCTCAAGAACGTGGGACACGATGGTCACTGTCCCTGGAAGCACTCCTCAAACCATTGGTCTTCTACCTGTAAAGATCCCAGGCGGTCCAGGAAATCCTGTCATAACCCAGTTCCTAGAGCATTTTCTTCATCTGAGTTTGTCTTCCCTTAGCAGAAACCTGCACCTTTTACTTCCATTTCCTGCCAAAGAGTGACTGCTGGCCAGCCTGTCTCCCTAGCAATGCATCTCAGGTGGTCTCTCTGACTCCCTCACAGGTGGCATTTCTTCTCTTGCCTTTACCTAAAAATAAAATTTTGGCCAGATTATCCACATTTGAAACTACCTCTAGCTGATCATACCTTTCTATCACTGGTGAGATGGACAGTGTTGTCACCCAGAGTTGTTGCTTGACATGGTCTTGTGTTCCTCCATGTCTCAGATAGCATCACTCAGACTTTCAGAAGACTGAGAGTTGTTCACTTTCTTTTTTGTTAAGTCAATAAAAAATTCCCTTTGGAGACACTTCTGTTCCCACCTTAATTCTGGCAACTTTCTTCCTAAAATTCCTTTGCAGTTTCTGTTGGCTCCTTCCTGCATAAGCACATAGTATCTCTATCACTTATGTCTCCTAGCCAAGAAGTACATAGGTAATATTACTGTCTCCAAGGTCTTTCTCATTTGCAGCTTTAAGTCCGTGTTGTGGCACGTTTATGGAACAAGATGATTAAGATCACTGGGTTTGGGGGTAGGATGGGAAGGGTACATTGCTATCTGCTTAAATAAACTTCCCTCCAACACATTTTCTCTTAGGTTATAATGCTTTGGAAAAGGCAGGTAGGTCTATGCATATGTGTTAATGATCACCCGTGTTAGGCTAGTCCTGACTGTTACTCTTATATTGCATTTAAGCAGGTGTGCAAAGGTGGGCTTTTTGTTTGTTTGCTTTGCTTTTCCTCTATGCCAAAAAACTTCCTTGTGACAAAAGCCCAAAGCTTCTGCTTTGCTCTTTGTGCAAATTGCTGCCAGTGTCAGTGGAAATGGTTGGGCACAGGCTGGAGAGCTCCCCTCCTCTTGCCCATGTTTACTGTCCCCATGTCCTTACTGCTGCTCCAGGCTCCTTCTGCACTGGGAAAAGGCAGAAGCTCTCAGAGCAGACACAAACCTAAGAAAAGATTCCATCCGTTTTGGCCCACCAGGAGAGATTCCAACACTGGTAAAATCACTTTGGTACCAGTTACAGGAAACACCAACAGGCCATCTACGACGTGCTCATCCTGCAACCCCATCACCTTCGGCTCCCTATGGCTTTATAGAGTCCAGTCAGCAACAAGATGTGTTTCTGTAATCTGCTGTGGTGCCCCAGATCTGCTCCTAAGTGATTTAACTCACTAATCACAAACCTTAGCAATAATACTAAGTCTCCCACACAAACTGCCCTATTAAATTCACAAAATTCAACATTGCAAAGATTGGAAAGGAAGATTAGAACACTGTTAAAGCAGTTATGTCAAATTTGTCATTCCCATGTTATAATAATAAAAACATCAATGTAGTCATAAATGGTGATTCACTGAGGAGCAGACTGGGGAAAAGCTTGGAGGGGTAAGAAGCAGCCTTCTCACTCCCGAAGGGGTTAAAAGTGCAAAATCTTTCAAAAAGAAGATTTTCTAAAGAAAGGAAAAGCTGGGGGCGTGGAGGAAGTGGAGTCCCCTTTCAATCCTGAGCTCAGCCCAACGTGTTTCCGAGTCCTCCTCACCCTGGTGAACCGGAGCCATCCCTTGCGCTGAGGCCAGCAGGAGTTTGATGCATCACTACACAGCACACTTGAAACGTCACCGGTCTGCTATCAAAGAGCCATTTCTAGCCAAAATTACGAAACGCTTGGCAAACACATGCAAGCGGATGAATCAGACAGAAAAACCTGTCTGACGGAAGAGTAAGTCAAGCCACAGCAGCGCGAGTAATTTGTCCCAAATGTGAGCAAAGCAAAATACAGAGCAGGAGGCTGGATTCCCAGTTCCGTGCTCCATCCAGCGCGCTGCATTCCTTGCCTCTGCTTTAACCACAGCAGCCTCCAAATGGAACGCTTCAAAAGCGCTTTGCGGTCACAATAAATGAACCATCAAAAAATAAACAAAGAGCACAGTGACTGAGATGATGCAACCCAACAAATAGAAGCAGCTAGGATTCTGCTTATTTCCAGAGGAATAAAACCCGGGTCATTTATAAAGGCTTCCCCCTTCCTCACCCCTCCACAGCCCCTTGGGACTCACCTACGAGACAGCATCGCTTTCCTTTGCTTTCCCATCTACAAAATATATTCATTCCTGTCCTCAAATTGCCATTTTGCCGTGCTAAATCTCTACCCCCACTAATTTCTCCAGGTCAGAATCTGACCCTGATTTGAACAAAACCTGGAGTCAAATATTCACACCAGAATGCCTCTGCCGTGCTGCGTGTCAGATGCCATCTCCCTGCAAATGCTTCACACACCTTGGAGTGCAGCTTGTGGAACTGATGAGGTGAGGAGCACTGCCGAGCAGCTCTGTGCTGGTAATCACAGGACTGAAGAAACACATACATCATCTGCCACATAGGTTGGCATTTCGAGTGAAAAACCTTCACAATGTGTAAGATGTTGGACAAATGATGGCCATATGCATGTTTGTCTCTGTGCAGATGTCTCTGCATTCTCAGCCTGGAAAAAGCTGAGGTAGGCTTTTTTCTGCCGACAGTTTAATATTAGTGACACAGTTTATGTCCTCTGCAAAAACAATAATGGAGGATAAGGTGACATAAATTATTTGCAAATCGTTTGACATATGCAGGGCATTGTCCTTGCAATAATCACCATCAGTCTGTCAGTTTAAGATATGAACCGTGCCACTGCCATTTTATATCATTGTGTTAAGCCTTCACATGTTGTAATTTTACAGATTTGTTCTTTGGAGAACAGTGCAGCACAAATCAAATTGTATTATGTTTAGTCATATGTGTGTGGAACACCTTGCTGCGATGGCGCGGGGGGCAAGCGGGAGAGATCGGGAACAAACAAACAATTCCAGATAGGAGGCAGCATCTCAGAAGTTAGGAAATCTGCTACATACCATTACTCAACTTTAGTGGTCATTATTCAAGGCAAGAGGAATTATGTAAATTCATGCTAACATCAGTTGCTGGCTGCATGAACAAAGTGAGCCCTGGAAAGCACCATACTGACAGATCAATTTAAAACCCTCTTGTCTTTTTTGTTTCTCCCTAACAGTCAAGTGCAACATCTGATTCCCATAATAAGGTAGTTTTGTGGTTTGTTCTTGTTTTTCTTTCTTTTTTTTCAGTAAATACACAGATTTCTTTCAACTCTCAGGAGATCGCTTCCATACTCCCTAGGTGGGCAGTAGCACTAACTACGCTCTCATAGACACTCAGAATGTTTCTGGAATAGCAATTAACTCAACATTGTTTCTTTTATTTGGTACAAATTAATTCCTGTGATACACTCTGCACCCGTCCCTTTCTTTTTTTGTTAGTCGACTGCTTTCTTTACATTTCCTAAATTTGAATTACAGATTACTGTGAGAGACATTCAAAAGTGTCTAAGTGTATTCAGTGCCGTATAGTTTATATCAACCATTTCAGAAACAAATTAGTATTTAAGAATGTCTTAGTTGGCAAAGGAGTCAGTGGGAAATATTGTAATATGCATTGTGGAGTAACACATTTCAGTGACTTTTTACTATATTTTACTATATTTTGAATAGAGAAACATGATTTGTTTTCCCTTGGGAAAGTTCCCTACATTCAGTTGTCAGCAGAACAGAATCTTTCTGCTTCCACT
The DNA here is from genome assembly GCA_032353885.1 of Nothura maculosa. Taxonomy (NCBI): domain Eukaryota; kingdom Metazoa; phylum Chordata; class Aves; order Tinamiformes; family Tinamidae; genus Nothura; species Nothura maculosa. The sequence continues at coordinate 3,620,753 of JAUBOD010000244.1, read as the reverse complement.
GAGCCCTTAAACTAGAAAGATTTATTGCACTTACACCCTTGAAAGAACATATCTTTTTCTTTGAAGGCAGCCATTATCACCATCCCATTTTATATCTTTTCTGATAAGTGCAGGCAGTAAAGCAGATAAACTCCTTGCATACCAATTAAAGACACATGCACACTAAGACACTGTATACTATCAGAGATGCCCAGAGTAATATTCTTCCTAACACAGTAGATATATCTAAGGAGTTTGACTTTTATTATTCTCAGCTTTACACCTCTGACATTTCTAAAAACATGGAGGAAATTAATGAATTCTCACCCAAGACTCTATTTTCTAATCTTGCCCCATTGCTCATGAATTATGGAAAGTGACAGGTCAGCTGGTGATGTACACTGGGCTATTTTAAAGCACCCTTCTAATAAAAGCCTGGGCCAGGAGAAGCTCACCACTGCATTTTATACAGTCACCTGACAAAGCCCGGGTCTCATGCTAATTGATACTTTAAACCACTGCCCCTCTCTTTTGTTCACATCCAAGCTGGTATGATCAGGTTTATGCACAAAATGTATGGAAACTAGAGTGCTGACGCAGAGAGAGCCTCTTGCTTTGTCTAGGATAAGATGTTGAACAACAGCTCCCACTCTTGGCAACCTGCCTTGATTTCCCCATTTTGAGATTTACACAGGCTAAATGTGGGCTGAGTGACATTTTAAGGTTCTTAAAACACAACCTCCTCTGCTCGTGCAATGAGCACTTCTTCCCAGAAAGGAAAGGCCCTGGATCACACTAGAGAGTGAAGCTGAAAGGCAGAGAATCTGTCCCAAGGGCTTTCCTGACAGCCCAGAATCCTTGCCCTGGATTCCAGCAACCATCAGTCCTATGAGAAGCTGCAAGTCCATGCTCCATAACAGTCACACATCCACAGAATCTTATCTGAGGAGCTTCTCCTTCTTCTATGCTCTGATTTAAAATAAATTAATATATTTCCTCACCACACTACTCTTCAGTGGACAATAGTTCTCTGTCTGCAGCATTATCTGTGAACTTATTTTTACCTCTCCAGAAGTCTTGCTTGGGGTGTTCCCTCAATGGTGGTTGAGCACAGTTCAAATGGTGGCAGCTGAGGACATGGATGACTTGTGCACTACACACATGACTTCCTTGTGTCAAGTTGCTCATTTTCTGCAGGGTTTCCTTCAGATAAGAAACTGCAGGAAGCAATACATCTCATTCAAAACAGCTGAAGATATACAAAGCACTAATCAGTAATTAATACAAATAAAAGAAACAATCTTTCATGTACGTGGTAATAATAACGCTCTGGGGTTTGTTCTAATCCATCTTTTTGTCAAATGAAGCACTAGGGAATTCTCTTGCAACAATCAGTATTTTCAGAGTCTCTGATATGCAATATGGGTTTTAGAGCTGTTAACACAGGACTCAGAATATATAATCAAAGGCAATGATTTTAAAGCTAATAAAATGGACTGCAGTACGTGGAAGAAATCTGATAGATCTTTATAGGCAACTTACAGGTAATTTTTTCCAAAGAAAAGAATCTTCTTTATATAAGAATTCTAAGAGTATGACAATGTCTCCTTGCATAAACCCTTACAGATCCATTGCATAAGACAACCCCGAAACCCTTTAAATAGTACTGCATTTGTTATATTTAGTGACAATTACATGAGTGATTTCCTGACTGCAAATATGATTCATTACGCTGCATTAGGAGTAATACCTCTAATAGAGTATGCATTGAGTTGACCCAAAATAGCTACCGAAGAATAGTTCCTGAATGAGTCCATGGCAGACTTTTTGTAATGAATACAACCGCACATAAGAAGAACAGAGTATCCTGTCATGTAATTATTTGGCACTACCCCTAAATCTTTGTGTAAACTACATTTCAAAGGTAGACAACAATAAGCAATGCTCCAGGAGATCCTAGGTACAATTTGCCTGGAACTTGCCAGGAGGTTATTAAGTCCTATTTTGAATTAAACAATTTGCATGCAATGCTTAGTCACCCTTTAGCTCCATTGCTACCATCTCTTTTCAAGATAAAAAAAAGAAAAAAAAAGAAAAAAGGAAAAAAAAAAGGAAAAAGACTAGAAGAAAAAAGGGCGATACAACCTCCCTGTGATGCAGAGCCAGCACTTCATGGCAGCTCTGGGTTTAATACCTGCTCTCCTGAGAGGTGAAACCAACACCTGGAAGATTAAGCTCTTCCTAAGGGTACTCAGAAGGTCTGATGCTTGTCCTGCAGAAAGCGAAGCTAGACAAGATGGAAATTGGACTCCCTCTCCATCGCTAAAGTCAACAGCAGTTTTTCCATGAGTTTCAGAGAGGTTGTAATTTCACCTTAGGTCTCTTGCACACAAGGTAGATCTAGGTACATCTAAAGGAAAAGCCCTTTCAAAGGAACCAGCGGAAATCCTTCTTCACATTTAGCTTACATGGTACTGTACACATGCAGTCATATTTCAGCTCATTTTTAGTTCCTTTACATAGTGGTAAAATAAAACCTGCAGCAGCAACAAGCAGAGAAAAGCTGGTGGATGACCAGGATGTTTCTCTTCAAAACACAGGTCACAATGGAGCAGTTAAGCTGCTAAGTCTGCCTGCACAGGCATTTTCAAAGGATTCTTCCAAGGACCACATGCTACCCTCAGATCTGATCTGTGATGAAAATGAAAGCTGGGGATCTTGTGAAAACCAAGCCAGACTTTGTGGGACAGCCTCAGAAGGGAGGTAAAATTCATCCAAGAGCTTTATCTGTGGCCTCCAAAGGTGTTCCTGCTCACATTGTCTTCATATCAAAAATGTTCTGCATATAGACAGTAATTTATTGGTGCCAGGGAGCTATGCTGTATGATGTATGGCCATGGGCAAAATGATCCTGTCCATGAGTTATCACTGGTTTTAATTAAAGGAAGATACAGGCTACTGAGTCAGGACCCTTTCATTGGAGCTGAGAGGACAGCAATCTCCACAAGAGCTGCAAAGGAGGACAGGTTCATTTGAATGATTGCATGATGTCTGAATTAATGGTCAGGAAAAGAGCTATTATTGTGCTCTTGCTGGTAGGCTGCTTCTGGAAGCTTTGACTATGCTATCTACTTGAATGTGGAAGCCAAAGCAGTACACTCCCCAACACATGGCCATATAGCAGATTCTGGCTTGCATATTTGTGAATTTTGTATATCTCTGTTTGCACCGAAGACATGCATTGTTTGCATGGAAAACTGAGCAATATCTCAGAACCCAAGAACCTAAGTGAGTTCTGCCCATAGTCTCCATTTTGCCTCAGTCAACACTTAGCTAAGGGCTTCCAGCTTATTTTCAAGCCCTAATACCAGCTTCAGGAAAGATGAAAAAGTCTTACCTCAGACCAACGCTCTGAGACAAGATGAAGGCTCCCTCAGCAACCAACTCCAGAGGTGACAGAAGCAGGTTGGTGGTTCAGTCTCGAGGTCATCTCCTTGAATTCAACACCTGGGCAAACCAGCTGCTTTGCTACTTTGCCTGCTTCTGTGGCCAAAGTGGGGGACTTGGCTTGTGATTCAGAAATGAAGGTAGTAGCCTCAGCCCAAGCTACTGTATTCAGGCCAGGCATGAGCCAGCCTGATACAGGGCATTTCCTGGATCAATTTTACAAGGCTAAGTGTCTAATACATAATGAATAGTTCAATAAGCTGAAGTGCAAATGCTTTGTAAGGAGCAGGCTTAGTCACACAAACACTGCTCTAACTTTTAAGAGAGCTGTATTGTTTTACTGACAATGCAGGCAGGAGAAACAAAGCAAGACAGGCTGCAATACAAAACTCAGCAGCAAGCAACTTTGGCTCCTGGACATCTTTGTGCCTATTTCTTCCTGAGGCTGGGAAAACTTTGCTAATTAAACCCTTGTAGCCAAGCTGGAGCTGCTCATAGGAAAGGAGTGGGGAGTAATTGCTATCAAATAGCAACAGCCAGGTGGCCCAGCATGTGCTTGACAAGTGAAAAGAAATGTTTTGAGTCCTTGGAGTTGGGGAACACTCTTTTTTTGGCTTAATTCTTAAGAGAATGTTGTCATGATGTTGTTGGTGCACATAAGAAACCTGGCTACTCTCAGGATTTGGGTAACCTTTCAAAACTGGAGCAAGTTCCAGAGCTAAATTAAATGCACAAGCTGTAGCAAGCTTACAGGCTGAAACGAACTTGCAAGCAACAACCTGTTTCCAGCATATATCACATATCTAAAGTTTTTCAGGATCACAACTGATTTCTAGCTAAAGTGAATTAACTCCAAAGTAGAATCAGCACCACAGAGCTCTCTCAATCTTTAGACAGGAGCAAGTCTTAGGGGTTCTTCACCAGAACCTCTGAGATATCCGCAGTCGCACCTCACTTTTAGTGGAGTGTCAGGGTTTGCTGCCATGAGGACAGCCATGAGGTGCTGTTTGGGACCTCTAGGTTCAAGAGGTGCTGAGAAATGGGAGAAGGTCTGATGGAAGCCTACCAGGGCTACAGGCAGGAGACTAGAGCACAGCACCATTAAGGAGAGGCTGAGGGACCTGGGCCGCTTCGTCAGACAGATCTGCAACTACTCAAAGGGGACTTAACAAGGATGGTGGACTCAAACTGTTCTTGGTAGCAATGGACAACTTAAGAAGGGCAGCTTGGGATATTCAGCCTAGACATCAGGAGCTCTTTTTCTCTGTAGGTAGTGCACTATGGAGCAGCTTACCTGTGGAGGCTGCCGAATGGTCATTTTTGAAGGCTTTCAAGCTGGCCTGACCTGGAGATGACCATGACCCAGCTCTGGCAAGATGCTGGGCTAAAGATGGTGATGGTGTCTATGAGGTTGTGGGTCTATGTGGGTCCTTCTCTGCTTCAGCCACCCGGGAGTTGGGAAGGGAAGCTTCTTCGTTAGGTGTCTCCTCAGAAATTCTCCCTATAGCTACTTCTCCAACAAAAGAAAACTCCGTACTGATGTCCTATTTTCCAGGAGATGAAACTGCCCTTTTAGAGTTCAGATAATAGCCTTTGTAATGGATATATTAGAGCTGATACAGACAAGTACACTGAGGTACTTAATCATATCATATTTCTGTGTGATCAAGATAACCTGTATTAAACTCTTAACAGTCATTTAAACGTTTAAACCAGTAGATCATACAAAGAAAAAGGAAAGATAAAGTTTAAGCATACAGCTCAGCTTCACTGAATACATACCAAAAGTGGTTATTTCTCGTTATTTGTGAGTAGATAAGCATTTACTCACTATAATATTTCTCACAGCCATCATAAGAGTAGGACCCGGCCACTTCTAAGGCTAAAAGAACGTTATGATAATCTGATCTAATTGTATAACACATGCAGAAATTCTGAACCTCAAAATATTGTCTAAGTCTATAGGGTACCATCTGGCCATTATGGATCATTATGATTGCAGAAATGGTACCTCTATATATAATTTTAAAGGAATTTCTCTGCTAATATTTAAGGTTTTGCAAGTAGACTTGTCTGAAGGACTCTTTCTATATTGTTCTTATTTGGCAAAACATTTAAAGTACACTTTTATATTCCACTTAACTTCAATGTTATTTAATTAAACCCTTGAAATGGTGCACATACCACTCTGCTTTGCTTGTCGAGGATATAATTTTGAATGCTATTTATATATGATTTAACCCTAAGCAGTATAATTTCATGTAGCCACTGTGCAGGAGAAGCTCATTTGCTCAGTGGAGGTGACGCTTCAGGCAAGGCAGAGGCTGAAGAGAGCTAGTGGCATCCTCAGAGACTGCATTACTAAGCTTACTCAATATCTAAGTTATGCAAACTTTCTTTAATGAGTTATTTTGGAAGTTTTCTTTATTGTACTTACACTTATTGAGTATGGCAGATTTTTCATAAACATGGGAACAGATAGTCCTCACTGGAAGAACAGGTATCCTGACAAAGTTCCAGCATGGAAAAGTTTCCCAAAAACGTCCTTTCTTTCTCTCTTTTTTTTTTTTTTTCCTCTCAACAGCAAAAGTTAGTTGTTCTCATTAATGTTTCACAGAGCAATAAACAATTCAAACAATGGAGTTATAGCAGCAAATGTAGCATCATCTATATGAGAAAATAGAAACAAGATTAAATATAATCTGTGCATCAGAAACACTACCAAAATATTACAATACCACTACATTCCTTTTCTGAAACGTCCCTTCTTGGGAACTTTCAAAAAGAATCGAGAATTATTTAACACATATGGAAACATTTAATAAGATACTTTCTTTGTCTTAATGGTGAGCACCTCTAGAGAGTGCATCACTTTTGAGAAGAGATATTCAATTAAGCTTAGGAAGAATATCTGTATGTGCTGCATGTTTGTGTGTGAACTCCATGAGTATACAAGGAGTTCATTTTGTCACAACCTGGAATGGCACTGAGAAAATACAATAAACAATTTCAAAAGAAAGCAACAAATAGTGAGGAACTAGATACTGAAATATAATCTAATGAATGTGTTATATTATTCAGCTAGTGCTAGAAAATGTTCTTACTGAATGGTAAAATAAGTTTTGAAATCACTGTTCAGCATCAATGTGCTACTATAGCTAAGGGTTACTTCACTAGTAATATGTTATTATAGAATTAATTTACCTACTAGAAAAAGTAGATATTGATTTGGCTCTTCCATGGGCAGTAAACATCTTCCCAGTAAGCAGGGCTACCACGTTACAGTGAAAAAACCTTTACAATTGTCTTCTACAGCATTTATTTTAGTGGCTTCTGGGGGAAAAAAAAGTAAAATGCTTAATCTGTCAGCATTAAGACACTACTTCACTTTCCCTGTGCCAATTAAGAAGTCTTTCCTTCTATGTCATGGCTTCAGGGCTCTTCCCAGCAGGACTCTGCAGTTTCACTCTCTGTAGTCAGCATATCCAGAGATCTTATCCCTGCTAAAGCTGGCTGCAGAGCACAGCCCAGCTCTGGAGCTGCATTTTCATCACCTCACTCCTTTAGTTACTTCAGCAGGGAGTGGTTTGCCCATTCTCCCGTCGGAAATAAAAAGCTGGCTTGTGATGCACCTTCAGGAAGAAGGTATAAGTGCAGTTGTTTTGGGGAAAAGCAGGGAAATAACAGTCATTACAGTTCCCTGAAATGAAAGCCGCTCTTTCCAAGATACTTTAAAAATAGAAGAAATCCCTTGGAAAAGGTTCAGGTCCAGCATTTGGCTCTTGGAGCAACTTCTGTCTGTTCAAATGGGTCAGAAAAGACTTACAAGTCTCCTTAAGCTACACAGCAAGCCAGATATGGAGAAACCAGAGTCCTGCCCAGACTGATAGCTCTTCAGCCAGCTACACATGCCAAAGACTCTGCTTTAGAGCAAAGGCAGCTAGCAGCTCTGTCAAGCCTTCTTCAGGCAACCGATTAGAGGAATTAATCATGCAAGTGCTTCCTCCATAAGGGCTGCGCGTGTCTCAGGCACTGCTCTTTCCTCCGAGTCTTTAAACAAGGAAACACTTCTTTCCTAGGATTCTGAGGTCAAGTTTGGTCCCCTTTTGACACCTCAAATCCTTTCAATTTGCCTGCTGCTGCTAAGCTAAATGGTGGCGCGAGGTAATTTATTTGGGAACAAGGTTAAAGTGTTAATGAGAACACCACATTTTTCTTAAGCACGGCAGAACTGAGAGCAGAATTCTCAGCTCAGAGAAAGAAAAAAGGAAGTCTTGAGAATACACTGCAGCCAAGAACCATATGGAGCCATTTTAGCCTACAGTTGCACAGCTTCTTCTCAGGTTTCAGGGAGGTAAATCCAAAGGGTACTTTGAACCCTAATATACACGCAGGAAGCCCATGCATTCAGCATTGCTATAAAAGCAGGCTAATTGGTGCCCTAGTCCAGCAAGGTGCTGAGAGCCTTCACATCCGCCTGAAGTTAAGAGGACTGGTGTGTTTAGCACCTTGAAGGATTAGGCTTCTAAACGTTCCTACTGCCCATCACACATTTGCTAGGAGGATTGATTTGACAAGGGTAGCAATGCATGGCCAGTAAATTGTTTGCAGATTTGACCTATCTGTCCATAATAAGGAATAATACCTGAAGCGCCGTAAGTCTGCCAAACATTTCAAAGGAGTACTTGTTTAAAGATCGAATGCATTATGTAATCTCATAATGCCAGATTAGGACATAAAACTATGGAACATGACACAGAGCAGCTTTACAAATCATACAGTGTCACAAATTTTATAAACAATTTCTTCTGGACCTCTCACATGTTATCAGTTTGAGTAGTGAGCGTGATGCATTTCAAATTTCTTCTGGCAGCTGGAGACAAAATGAGGTGGCAAAAATGTGACTGGAAATATCATCCAGGGGCTCCCGAGAAAGAATTACTCCATAACAAAACAAGATAGACCTGCAGATTTTGTCCTGGTGTAAGGGAACCTATGGAGGCAGCGGGAAGACAGAAAGGAGAGCAGTGTGATGAAAGTCGAGCAAAGCCACAGAGCCCAGCTCCGTGTGTTATTAAGCTTAACCAGCTCTCAGTTAAAACTTCAAAGAGATGCAGCTCCAGCATAAGTGACAATAAAGTAAATGCAAAAATTTGTTATCTACAGAACCACAATTTAGCCTTATCTGATGTTCATAAGCATCCTTTTTCTCCACATGAATTTACTACATGTTATTTGCCTGCATATAAAGCTATCCAGGCAGGATAAACGCCTTTTACCTTGCTGGGTCCACCTGTAGCACCTTAGGATTTGGGGAGGTAGAAAAGCAAAATAAATTCCCATGAGCTAAATCTAAAATCAAGACAGGTATAAAAACAGAGCTGATAGGAGAACAGGAAATAAGCCAGCAATGAAATAAACTGTAGTCATATTTTATAAGAGCAGTAAAAATAAATCTATTTTAACTTTCTTTAAATGACAACTAAAGGAAAAATAGGAAGCAGCTAAGTTACATCAGGCATGCTAGGCTGATGAACATTAGCCTGAGTTGCCTTGGCTGTGATTTTCTTTCCTCTTTAACCACAGTCATTTTAATGACCTCATTCAATTAAATCTGAAAGTATGCATAAGTGTAAATATATACATGAAAGTATGCACAAATGTCATATGTGGCATTTTTGTGATTTGAGGCTGAATGGAGCAGAAGCATCTCAGGAGCCTCTTCAGCAACACTGACCATGGCCAGGGCAGAACAACAGAGCTCCCAAATCAGCGAAATCTCTGAGTAGAGAGGTCAGGATTTTCATTCCCACATCCCCAGCAGTGGAGTGGTAGCCTTGGCCATTGCCCCTCTGTGCCTTAGAGGAAGGGTGGCACAAGAAGGATGCCAGGAAGTGGTTCTGATGGGATCCGTCAAGCACAGTCTCTGTGCTTTTGCCTTGCCTGTCTTGACAACCAGCTGGTCCTGCACTCAGGAGTGGGAGTTTTAGGGAGAAATGTCCACGTGCTGCTCCATTTGGGGTTGCAAATGAGTTTGTCCCCTCGTGAGAGTCATGTGGCCAGGCATAACATGGGAAAAACTAAGCCCATTAGTCTTGGTAGCCACTGCTGCAGCACCCATTGTACACCAGAGACATCCACATGCAGCAATGCTTCCCCATGGACGGCTGCTCCGAAATCTGTCAGTTAGGCAGCACTTCAGCACTAGCAGACACTGGCTGGGTCAGTGTTACTCTGCATTACATATAATAATGCTTTGTTCCCTCCCTTCTCTTGCTAATAAGTGGCTGCATCCTTACAACCCTTCTGGTCAGCCCTGCCTGTCAAATGACATGTCTGTCAAAATATGCATTATTCAAAGATGGACCTGTTGCCAGCTCTGCACAGCTGGGGGATGGGTTCATGTATCATATCACTCTTCCCTTCCATACATCTCAATTTCCTCCCTCCTGCATGATTAATGTACATTTGCTTCCCTCCACATAATGTAGACAGCAAAGAATGAATTATGCTGCTTCATTACATTAACTGGTAACGTGTCTTTCCCTAGCTATATTCCCTAATCACTGCTTTCTTGTGTGTTGTGTTTGTAAGCGAAGTAGGTACCACGAGTAAATACAGAAGAATAGCATGTTACCTTCCATAAATGCAGCAGAAATCTAAGGAGGGACAGAAAGATGTTTCTCGTACTACAAAGTTAGTTTTGTAGTTTTTCATAATTTTAATATCAGCTCTGTTCTTCTAATACTTACACTTGATCTTTGGATGTTTAATTTTTGTAATTTATCCCAAATTTAAGGTATGGGAGACAGACTTCTTTTGTAGTTGACAGTAAAGTAAAAAATAAGTTAAAAAAAAAAAAAAAGAAAGCTAATATTGCAATTTGAGATGAACTCCAGCACTGAATCTAGAAATAACAGCACTAGGCAGACTTGAGGATATTAGTAGCTTAAAAACAGAAAGCAATAGCACAGATTCTTTACAATTCTGTGTAAAATACACAGAATCCTGCTTAGCACTATTTTTAGTTCATTCAACAACAAAGTGTTTTTACTACTATTTACTATCTGTTTCAATTTAGCGCTGTACACACAAACATACAGGTGTTAGATAACCTGCCTGGCATGACAAAATATTTTAAGAACACATGGCAATACAGACTCAGGAAAACACAACACAGGAGAATACCAACTTTATGAATCCTGTTCAGTGGGGTACAGTGGACAAAGAGATTAACCAAAGCTGAATATGATCAGGAAGTGAGCTTATCCTTGAGGAATGCTATGGAATCTTTGAGAAGCAAGAAAGGTTGGATGTTGATTTCCTTTTTTTCCTTTAACTTCACAGTGCTTCCAGAAACTTAGGCAGAAGGAAAATCAAATAAATAAAAATCGACAATGATGAAGTCAAGAGAGCAAATTTAAAATCAATACATTGCTTCAGAAGCTCACAATATGACTGCAGAACACGGAACAGAAATCTAACATATCAAGTAGAAATAATGTTGAGAAGCAAAAGAAGACCTAGGATGTGTCATGAAGCCATCATACCAATCCTCTTTTGCCTTCTCTGACTCCCATAGGATATCTAATGACGTTTCAGACAACACACTGCGTCCTCAGGGTACTAAATAGACTATGTTTAGGTTTGAAGACTCTGATATATGGTCACATAAAGGAAAAACTAAACTATATTCCTCCAGCCAAGAAAGAGCTCCTGGAATGACCAGCGCAAACATCGTCAACTTCTGTTCTATGTACAAGACATGCTACTTCAATTTGCCTCTTTCAAACAAACACACGGCCTTGGCTTAAAAAGAAAAGCAATAATTAAATTCTGTTGAAGCAAAATGTTCCATTGTACAGGCAGTTCTCTCCCCAAGGAGAGGAACAAACCACATGTGAAATGTTAGTCATGCCATTTGACGCACTTTTTGGTGGTTCTCAGATAGCACAGTAAGGACAGTGCAAAAGTTTGTATAGACTGGTGAAGAAATCAAGGAAAAGAAAATGAAGTAAATGAATTTCATCTTAAGATTTGCTTGCAAGCTGATGTGGACAAATTAAGAAACATTGAGAGATCAAAGTCTCCTAAATCATCAGCAAGGGAGGTTGTTTGCAATAGCCATGCAAGCAGCATGACTGGCAGAAATAGGTCTTCAAATAGTAACACATCACGGATAGCTACGTTAAAATGTCACATTTAAATTTACGAACACTACTGAGCCCACCAAATTTCTTGACTTGCTTTTGTTGTGTCAAGCTTAAGCTCAACTCAAACAGCCAAGCAGACTACTGAGTGAAAAAAATCTTAGCCATATACACTTTTTATTTCATTCAAAATCATCTCTATTTTATTGCATGGCTGCAATTCCAAAAAGGTCACTTTAAAGAAAATGTTTTTTTTGTGTGTGCAAAACATCTGTGTATTGATACACCATGATGAGCTTGAGGCGTACAAATACAACTCACAGCAACTGGCATTTCTGTCAACACAGCACTGAAAACACTGATGTCATCTGGTATTTGTGGTAAGCCCCAAATATTCCTCTTGCAGCAGAACATTTGTTCTCTTCTTCCTATGGAATTTCTGGACTGGAATCAGGACCAGCCATATCATGTTCTTTTTCTTACACAAGTTTTTCATTTTTGAATTCTTTGGTGTCAAATGCACACAAGTTTGCATGCAAACTTAAATATTTAAGTCCTACCTCTCACTGAAAACTGACTAGTTTTCCTTTCAGCTGTTATTATTTGCAGGTTATTTATCAATGCTTGTCATATCTTTAATGCTGTCACTATAGTTTTAAAAGCCGTCAGTGCCAACACCACTTTTTTGCCCAAAGGTATTATTTAGCCAAATGTTATAGCTGTAGCAGAGATAGCATCAGCAAAAGCACAACATCAGCTCTCCTGTAGCTAATATTTTATCATCTTTAGGGATAATCATAATAAAATGCAAAACAAAACAACAACAAAACAGTACCTTAAGGACAAAAACACAAAAACATGTTTCCTCAGACTAATACCCACAAACTGAGGGATTGTTCAGCTCTATGGCAGTTGCCTCTAAATCAGTAAAAGCTGGTCAAGAACATAATGAATGAAATGAAAGAATGAATACACAAAATAATGAAAAATCATTTCAAGGTGTATATGAAACATTTTATGTTCAGAAGATGTATATGTTACCAAGCAGGCATTAAGAGGTATATTAAGCCAGCAGCATCAGCCATAGGAAGGTTTGAGAACACATATGACTTCCTTCAGAGCTGCTAAGGCAGATGCATAATGAACCGAAGAACTGCATTACTGAAGCTGTTGCTATTAAAATTAGGGCTTATGGTCATATCAGTTTTGCTACCGTGTATGTTGCCCTTCCTTTTCTTCTGCACATAGATCCCTATCCCTTTCTCAGGAGAAAAAGCACGACCATTACAGGATAATCAAGCAAATATCTGTCATATTCTGCCTTTTTTTTGAAATAAAGATACTAGCACAGGGACAAGATCATATAAAGCCTTAAGTATTTATCTGCAAAGAGTGTGTTTCAGCTTTGAACACCAGTAACTAAGAAAAAAAGAAGTCTGTTAGTGCTGGATAATGAACAAGATCAAAACCTAAGCACATAAAAAAATCCCCAATATTATCCAGACCTTTGCATATGCATCTGTAACTTGTACATAGTTAATCTGGAAAATCAACAGAAAGAACCAGAACAAATTAATAATCCTCTCCTTCAGCAAATTAAACTTCACTCTGCTAAATTAGTTGACCTTCAAAGTTTGCCCCAAGGGAATGATGCAAAATTGGAGGGTTTATCTGAAGAAACAAAGATGAAAATTAGGATAAAGAATGTGTGGTGGCTAGTGGAGTGGATGGGTCCTGCAAGGTTTGTTTAGGTACGTTAATGACAGTCCATTTCCACAATTGCCTCTGCATTCAGGCAGAATTCCTCATGTCTTATTATTTACTGCAAGGGACTTAACCATCTCAATAAAGTGCATGGAGAGGAGTAAGACATATCCCTCACAACTCAGCAAAAAGTGCTACAACAGCTCTGAGAAGGAACTGAATATTTTGCCACAGAGAAGACAGCTCAGAGATCTGTTTTTCTGAGAAGGTCCAAGTTCAGACAGATGAGAGCATGACTGTTACTAAGATAGCACAAGCTGCCTTTGGACTAAAGTGTATTTCAAACCACCCTAGACACGTGAACTAAGAGGATGTGAATGTCTAAGAACTGTAATTCAGCTGCAGAGGATCTTCTCTTTGGCCTTTCAAATATATCGAGTTTCTATCACATTGAACTCTCAGAGATTTGTGTGTTTAATAAGCAAAGGCCTAGAGCAATTAGAAAAGACAAATAATTATGTGTTCTTAAAAAAAAAACCTGTTAGACATGAAGTACTAAGTTTAAATAACAAGATAAATTATCAAATGTTAGAGTATATAAATATTAGCAAATCGCCTGCCTCAGCAGACTTATGGTCTTGCAGGTCTTAAAGGATTTAGTGCTATACTATACAAACTTTGCCATGCAAAACTAGTTACTTTGTAGGTTTTTATTAATGATGGTTATTGTTAGACGGTTCTCCAAAATGTGTGATATAGGCTACATGTATGATGGTCGATGGTGACAACTGTATGCATGAGCAGATCAGCAGATATACATTAAAAGAACTCCTGCAATTCCTCAAATTATGGAAGTGTATAGTTAGCCTCAAGCATTAGCAAAACTTAGATATATCATCTTAAAACAGCCGTAACTTTGCTAACTGTTGCAGGCAGATTCTCACTACATGGTTCTTGCAAAAAGATGACCTGACTAATATCTGAAAACACTCACATGCCTGCTGCATTGATGGAGGGCAGGAAGCGTAACCTTTGACCAGAAAAGTAATAACAGTGTAAGCTTTCCTAAAAACAAAAGCTAGAGGAATTAGTGTCCAGTATCAGTCACAAAGTGCATTTAGGGCTCTCTATAAATCTCCCTGAAGCATTTAGTGAAATGGTCATCTTCCAGGATAATTTGAAACTGATGTAAGAGTTTTGCACTGAAAATGAGGGTGTTGAAGCGCCTATAGGACTAGGGCTAGAACCAAGATGGCACACGACTGAGCAATACAAGATGTGCAGGAGCAAATGATGGCCAGCCACTTCCAAACGGGATCTCTCCCAGGCCCGTTAGAGGACTCTGTCCTGGAGGTATCCTCATGCCACCACATCTGAGGGAAGCAGCAGGTCCCTTCTTCCACTGCACGTCCTAGGGCCAGGGCCAGCATCAGCTCATTAGGAATCAGCTCACAGGCCCTGGCCCATAAATATCAGCAAATCAAGGATAGACCAACAAACACATTGTGAGTTGGCTTCCATTAGCTAATTAAAAGGTCGCTTATTTTAATAGAGTGTTTTACGTCAGCCAGGTTGTTTCTGTCAAATCTTCCTTACATTTGGGGAAGACTAATGAGCTTATTTTCTATCTATTTTTTTCAAGATATTCATTTTTTATTGTTTTTTAAAACATGATTTTATCTTTTTTTTCCCATGATATCTGAGCATCCCTAATGTGAAGTTCTTTTTTATGACCTTACTGAAGATTTCTTCTTCATGTCAGAGCTCCTGCATGAGTAGGTGTTACAAGTTATGGCAGTGACAGAATTATTCTTTTATAGTCTATAAAAGCTCTTAAGCTGCCTTCATCTCCACAAAATCTAAACTCCACTGAGTAGCAGATTAACTGACAACACCAACATCCACCCTCTTTACTGCTCCTCCTTTAGGAATACCGGGATGCATAGAGAAACAGTTAGTTTGGACAGGTTTTATTTTTGAATGTCCATTTTGCTATTTGTTTCTTTTACAAAAGTGCTCTGCTTCTTTTTGCTGCAGAAATGCTGATAGAGGTCCTTCATTCATGCCATTATTATATTTACAAGTCAGCCTCAATCTTGTACAGAAAGGAACATTATCAACTGAATGGTCACTAAGTAGGAAAAAAGGTATATTGCACA
>JAUBOD010000244.1:3584596-3605214 GCA_032353885.1 Nothura maculosa | reverse complement strand
AGTCAGCCTCAATCTTGTACAGAAAGGAACATTATCAACTGAATGGTCACTAAGTAGGAAAAAAGGTATATTGCACAGATAGTAGAAAGAGCTCCTCAAAACATTTAAGGATTATTTTTGGTACAGGCTCAGGTACTAGCAGTTACAACAACTACTACAACCATGTGCATATCTGTCAATAAAAGACATTCAGTTAAAATTTCACTAGTGAGTAAAGGTTGATGACTGTGATTTAAAAAATCCTCAATTTTATGATTTGCTTCTTATTTTACCTGCTCAACTTGACATTCTAGGAAATCTCAAGGAGAGAAATTGCTGCACAGTCACTCTGTTATTGAGAAGTTGCATACATTCAAAATAGAATTGTAGAAGAATGTCTTGGCAAAGTTACCACGTTGTCATCAAAACATTGCCTTAGGTGCCACCCCCTTAACCACGCTTTAAAGATGGATTATGAAAGTAGCAATACTATTATAGAATTACAAACATTACTATCCATCCAGGACATGATGTATTCCTGTGAGTGTATCTCCTCACCTCACTCACTGCCATATTTCTATACCATTCCTTCTCAATCTTGGCTCATTGCCACTTTTTCTCTGGAAGAGGAGCTGGTAAGTCCTCTGCCGCTGTCAGTTACCCTTGTAGCAAGATTCAGTGTCAGATTAAGCATGAAACAGGCCTACTTCAGCATGCCATCAACTATGCACATGACAATATGCTCTTGGCTCATAGGAATTCTCACCTTATCAAGCATGGTCATTGTTAGTCATGGTCCAGTGAAGTATATGGCAATGTTACCAACTCATAGGATTTTGTTACCCGTTACGGCAAATTTATAAAACCTCAGTTCCTGAACTCCTGTGTTTTCTTGAAGATCACAGATTACTTTTTAGCCCTGTGAAAGAGAATTCGAGTACATAAGGCATCAAAATACAGGAAAAGAACCCAAAATGTCTTATTTTTAAAAAAAATTCATTATCTAGGAGGTTCAGAGTTGTGATTTTTGAACTCTCAGGTTTGATCATAGTGATGTCAAGTATAAAATAGCTCTTGCTGACAGATCTTTTTGGAAAATTGGCATTTGTGTGAAAATGCTGCACCTCCTAATTTTTCCTGCTTGTCTTGAGTAGGACTGTTTCCCTCTCCTGTTTTCCAAGGAATTGCCATTAAGTATTCTTGCTACTCTTGCCACAAAGCCACTTACACAATTTCCTGTTGAATTTCACCCTCCCATCTGCTACACAACTAGCAAAAGAGTTTATTCATGTGCTGATTTTTTCCTACTATTGCTTTTCTATTCTCTCTCCATCTCAACAGCTCCTTCCCTTTCCAGTTAATCTTTCTTTTGCTGCCTGATTTTTCTCTATCCTTTTGTTCTCGACATGTTAGCTCTTCTCCTACACCCTCTGTGTTCTCTCTCCCTCTCCTATCTCTCCATTTTGAGGCTTTGTCAGCCCTGCAGCACAACTCATATCGACTAGCATCCCACTCCCTTGCTAGTATTTCAGAGCTCTAGAGCCAGATCAATTTTGCAGCACTGCTAACCAACCCAGAGAACTGGGACACAACTGCTGAGGAGGGATTAAAATTTGGAACTATTTCTAAGTCTGATCAACATTTCAGCTCCACAGAACACAATCTGCTCTCCAGGCCTCGGGAGGTGGACAAGGGTGATTTCTCTGTCCATGAATGTGCTGCGTAACTCATGACTTTGTAAAAGACCCTGGGATACCTGGAAGATGAAAGGAACAACATACAACACATGTCTTCAGTCTTTTAATTACCATCTGGCAACAAAGAGGAAAAAAAATACCAAGAAGCCATGACTTCCTTGATTAGGCAACAACTTACTAAAAGTATGAAGTAACTTTTGTATATTATTGATCCAATAAGTCAAGGAAAACAAATGAGGAACCACTTTATAATTTCCCATTAGCCGAGATTGTGGTCACTATCAGCCTCCTGTGTTCTAGGAGCCTTCTAGCAGTGCCTGCTTACTCTGGCCACAAGGATCACTGCTACAGGTTTTTCCATATATTATATCATAACAGCCACATTAATAAATGTTAAATTTATTCTGGTACCCTGGGGACCTTTTGATTTTATTGTCTATGCAGATTACATATTTTACATTAAGAAGAAAAAAAAAAGAAAAACAAAAAGGAAAAAAAAAATACTTCAAAGTGTGTAAAGGAGATTGGAGTATCAGTGCATTTTATGTTATAACCACAGGGAAAAGATGGGCTTTTCTATTTATGAAATCCTCTCGTGTCCCATTATTAGGGCATAGTAAATAATAAGGAGAATTTCCTACTCAAGTCTGATACATATGGTCATTCATTTCCAGTCCAAAGCATGAAACAACAGTTGTCTTCAGTGCTGTCATAGAGAAACTGATTTCTGATTCACCTTAGAAGCAGCACATGACAATGAGAGGCAGTGGGGTCTGACTGTTAACTTATAATAGATTTGTTTCTTCTTCTTGGTTGAAATCTACAGCTCTGGGGAAGTCGGTCACCTTTTTCAGAGAGAAATGCAGCACTGTGCTATTTGTAAATAAACCAATATTTGTAAATAGGATTTTCAGCATGTGCAAATGCTGTCATGTTTCAATACTGCAACATCTCTGTGTGGATACAGTACAAGGGCATAAAGGAGTGAGTGGCTGACAGGATGCAAAGCAAACACGTGACATCAAGTCAACCTACAACACCCAGACTTCATCAAATAGATATTTTAAGGTCAACTCTTGAGTTATAATTATGTTTTCAATTTGAACGGGATTGCTTTCAATGAGAAAAGGTCTATTCTGCTTCAACCAAAAATAATTTTAGGAGCAATTCATCAGTGAGATCATTAACATGGTTATACTAGGGCTGGTTTTGGTCTGTATTTTCTTCTGTCCTCATTTTTATGGATACATTTTGTTTTAGAAACAGCTACTGTATAAAACACAGTCTGATAATAAAAACATCATTAATCTACAGTATGTAGACAGACAGATCTTTGACAAAACAGCTTGTAATGGCTCTAACAGAGTAATATTGACTGACCTTGTCAATACTTGGTAAGGAATTTGTTATAATATTACCAAATCATAGAATAATTTAGGGACCTCTCTAAGTCAGCTAGTCCAGTCTTCTTATTAAAGTAAATCCAACTACGTTGGGCTGTTCAGGGCCTTGTATAGCTAAGTTCAGACTATCTCCAAGAATGAAGGGCCTATCTCTCCAGTTTCCCTGTTCCAGTGTTTAACCATTCTCACAACGATTAACCATTTGTTTTCTTATACCTCGTCAAAATTTCCCATGTAGCAACTTGTGTCTGTTGCCTCTTGCTACATCACTGTCTTCCTCCAAGAAGAACCTGGTTTTCTCTTTGGTCTAGCCCCTGAGCAGATAGTTACAGACAGCAGCAGGGTCTCCCTTTCATCTCATTTTTTAAGGCTGAATAAACCCAGTTCACTCAGCCTCTCCTCACATGCCAAATACTCCAGAGGCCAACTTGGTAGTCTGTGCTAGCCTAGGTCCAGAATGTCAAGATCCTTCTTGCACCAGAGAGACCCACATTGGACACAATACTTGAGATAAAATGGGAATAATGACTGTCGTGATCTGCTGGCTGCGTTCTTGCTACTGTAGCCCAATATGACAATTGTCCTTGCCAGTGTCAAAATGTGCTTTGAAGAGGCTGTCCTTGAATATAAAGTATTAATGTAAATTAAATATATATGTACTCATGGATGTATTTTTAAGACAACTTAATCTAAACACTTTCATCTCTCATATTTAAATAATTTAGAATTGGGAGGCATACCTTAAGAAAGCTTTGCTTGGTGTTGAGTATTTTATTGGTGTGTCTGATGAGTTACATACTGGTTTTTCACTCAGGAGACAGAGAAGTGGCCACACAAAATTAATGCAAACTTGTCACCAAAGATCTGCGGATTCATACCATTTAGCCAAAGGTAGTTTCTTCTGGGGACATTTCAGCAACACCACAGACTATGACAGCCACCTGGAAAGCAGAATGATTATATAAGATTTGAGGTGTATGAATTGCAACAAGAATGAATTGCAGCAAGAATGAATTGTGAATCCTCAGCTCCTGCCCACAAAAGGGAGACTACAAAGACAAGATTAGTCGAATGACAGGCACTATAAGGTACATCCAAATGCAGTTGCAGTGCACATTTCCTTTATTCCTCTGCTCTCATGTAAATTACCTTGTAAGGTTTTTCAGAGGTCTACCTTCTCACTTGTGTCAAGAACTCATAATTTCAAAACAGGTATTGGCCTGAATATAAATTTTGGGTGAACCATTTTTATATAAAAAGTATTTACATATGTTAGGAAAAAAAATGCTTTTAAGAAGTGATTAGTGATTGATGGTCAGAGTACAAATGCAGGTAAAGTACTTGGAACACTTAGGGAGCAGATCTTTCATTACCGTAACAGAGAGATACTTAAAGAATTTGGGACTTTTGTAGAGAATTCATTATTCTTGATTATAATAAATTAGATCGCTTTAGAAATGCCCATATGAATTTGGGCAGTAAATGCCCTGTGAATCTTTCCCCTTTTGGCAAGACAGTGCTGCTGAGATCCTGGCTCTCTACAAGCTCCTGGCTGCCATGCAGAACATGCAGAGCTGGGACCTCATAGCACACGTGGTATCATCCACGATCCAGGAGCTAGCATGGAGGCCGGGGCCCTATTGCAAAGTCAGACTTCCAGATTCCTAACCAAGTACACACGATGCTTTAAGCATTTCAATTCTGTACTACACATGTAAATAAAACATGAAGAATGTTATACTCGATCAAACTAGGAGTAGCAGCACAATTCTGCAAAGTGGAAGTACATTGTCATGCAAATCACAAGCCATGCAAACTTTCAGAAACATCTAATGGAAAAATTTCTAAATATTTGAAAAAAAACCCCAAAAACACACACCCAAAGAAATCCCAAAGAGACTAAACAATACATGGTCAAAGTAGTAAAGCAATGTTGTTCTTCCTTTTTCACTAGAGAAAAGGAGGTTTGCAAGGAGAAAAAGGTTTGTAAAGACCTAGAGCTGTGATTATATGAGGGAGAAAATTCCAACAGTAGGATGAATTATTAATTAATATTGATGCACTATCAATCAGCATAGTGCATTTATGGAGCATTCAAAGCTAGAGAGAGACTAATTGGCAGTCTGGAGGGAATATCATTTTAGAGAGCATGGGGAAAGTTTGGCTCTGATTCACAGTGGTATTCGTTATTAGATTTTATCGGCCATATCGAATCTGTGCATTCAGTAGTTTCATAAAGTTAGTTACTGGATAGTGAGTAATGAAAAAGAAAATGCAGCTAAACATAATAATGGAAATCTACAGCAACATTATTTAGCCAAGCAAATACTCTTTTTTAAAAAAACTAATTTCAGTAACATATATTCTGAGTACAGTCTGTATAGGTATAAATAAAGGTATACTTACAAAACTTTAGGAATGTACCAATGTTGGATATGATCAGAGATCCATGTGCATACCAGTTTTGTCCTAAAATAACCTATTATATATAAAAACAGATTAATTAAAATAGCTTCAAGAGTTTTCCTACAGAATGTACACTATTGAGATTCAACTATAAGGGTTATTCCTTTTTTTTTTTTTTTTTTAGTATT
Source organism: Nothura maculosa (assembly GCA_032353885.1). Lineage (NCBI taxonomy): Eukaryota > Metazoa > Chordata > Aves > Tinamiformes > Tinamidae > Nothura > Nothura maculosa. Next base: position 3,599,541 of record JAUBOD010000244.1, on the reverse strand, counting down.
TAGAATGGTCATTTCCAACTTTCAGAACAGAATTTTTAGAGCTAGAAGACTTGGTCACAGATGAAATTTTATTTATGGTGTCATAATATCAAATGACATATCAATCATTTGTTGTTCTTGTTAAAACAATACTCGATGACAGCCACAGTCATGTGGTAGTTTGATTCATATTGTTTAAAAACCTGTCACCAATTTCCCTGCTTTTCTTTAGTATTGCTGTAAGGGTTAATGCCTACATTATCAGATTCATTCACACTTCCTCTTCAATCTCATTGAGAAGTATTAAAAAAAAAGCAGATTTGAAATTGTAACTCAGGTTTCATTTTAAACTGCTTATCTCTGTTCGCCTTCTGATTAAACATAATTTTTTTGGAACCAAAATGCCACATTATCTTTATGACCACACTTTCCATCAAAGCAGTAAAAGCTTGAAGGTTTACTGCAAAAAGGGTTCCCCTTACTGGTGACTCATTGTACTACAGCATTCAAATCCCCAGTATGATTTTAAATCTCCCAAATGATTTAATCCAAAGCAGCTGCTGATTGTATGTCTTGATTTGAGGATTCCTCATCCAGTCTTTCTTCGGGTCTAATGCATATAACTAGTGATCATATGACAGATGATCAGTAAACACCGGCGACTGACTACTGGATTTGCAAGTGTCTTGGCTACATTTTGATATTTTTCAATAGGATGGATATATCTATAACTGTAAGCAAACAGAGTCATAAGATACCATTCTCTTACAATATTTACAGCTATAATGCATATATATTATAGTTATATATGATGGTTGGATGATTTTATTGGCATTTACTTGGAGTGGCTACAAAAATGAGACAGTGATAATTGAGTTATATAAGTCATCTGGGTAGGTACTGCTGGAATCATTACTCCCTGTCAGTATGTACAGAGGATAAGGAAACCTCTTGGCTTCATGGAGAGGGTGCTTAAAAGTGCAAAACAGGTCAAATATTCTAGCAGTGCATTTTTACATTATCGCACGGAGAACTCCAAAGTGCAGAGCTCAGGAAACAGCTGTAAATCTGGTTCTTTCAGATGAAGACCATCTCCACACATTAGTTAGAAAGTTCTACCAAAGATAAATGACTTGAGGGAAAAAAAAAGAAAAAAAAGTCCTATATTTAAGTTCACATTCTACCTTGCTAGAATGAAGTATATCCTATTTCCAAGTGGCCAAAATGCCAGAGAAACACTTCCATTTTCCAGGAGTTAGGGATCTCAAACCAAAATTTTTTTTTGCGGGCATGGATGTGTCTATAAATACAGAAAACACCAGGTGGACAGGTACACAGCAGCTTTCTCTCATGTCAGAGGTAAAGAAGGAAATGCTTATCTAGTTCATTCTACACTTTCACATTTCACCTAGAAGGTCAAGGCTGTAAAAACTGACAGCAGCAGTAACGCCCACAGCCCAAGCCACCGGCATCACGGCTGAGCTTTGCTCCTGTGGAGCACAGAATCCCAGCTGGATCACAGCCCATGGCCACAGATGCTGCAAGACTTGCGGGGAATCTCTTCCAAGCAACACATCAGACAAAGCGAGACAGATCCAGGCAACTCCTGCTCCTAGATGATCCCCTGATAAAGAAACACTGGTCCTGTGGCTTTGACTGCAGCTCTGCTCATTTTGCAACATCCCCTGCCGGTGGGATTCTCCCTTTTAAGTTTCACCTCCAGGCCTCTTTGAGGCTCCCAGCTGTGGTGGGGGGATTCGGAGACTATTTCTTAACCCTTTCTTGTGGGAGTGGAGAGAAATACCGAGCTTAAGCTTGGAGTATCTTTTATTCTCATGCAGCAGAGCAATATAAGTACCAAGCTGGATTCAGAAGGAGGCGAGCTGCTGAGCTCCTGTGAGGTGGCCAAGGACTGCACGGGAGCTTCTCAGATATGCAACCCTCCAAAACGCATTCCAATGGAAAGATACCAAATCCAGCTCCCCCAAATCCCATTCCAATGGAAAGATACCAAATCCAGCTCCCCCAAATCCCATTCCAATGGGAAGTTACCAAGCTTCAGACTCCCCCCATCTTCAAGGATTCCCTCTTCACTGAATGAGGTAATACTGAAGTGCAACAACAGCACTTGGAAATTCATACTGGACTAATTCTGAGGCTAAAAGCTATAAATGCAAATCAGGATATTGGAACGCTTCTCCGAAATAAAACAAAGCACAACAGAGTCTGATGTTTCCTCTTCAGCAGTCATCACTGTCATCAAGTTTGTGTCATATTTCACTTTTTTTTTTCCAGGCAGAAAGATGAAACTTCTAAAATTTCCTAAGTATCTCCTCTACTCCAAACACTAACCTAAATGAGAGTGTTGAAAGCTGACACAGGAATTCCCATAGAGACTCAAGCTCAAAATCAAGTATCTTTTCATTTCAAGTGGCAATATCTCAAAGGATGGCTGGCAGTAAACCTTAAAGTGCCATTGTGCTTCAGCTTGTTTTCAAAGGAAAGAAAATCCATCCTACAAACGGCCAAGCATCTGAAGCATCTGCCTGGCCAGGATGTATGTTGTAACTAATTTAGGCATCTGCTTTTGATGATGTCTTTTTGGGCTGTTGTAAGGAAGCAGCTCACACTAATAGTCATGTATGCCATTTTTGGCAGTAGGCCTATTTCCTTAATTAAAGTCATTTCATTCACACAATCAATAAACACACATTTCCTTCCTAAATATATCTTGAAAAAGAATGTTAACTTATATAAAGAATATAGTATTTGGCCATGTTACAATAAAATTAAATCAATATTTGAAAGAGATTAGGGAACATCTCTGAGAATATCAATATTTTTGCTAATGGATTAATAGTTTGTCACATACTTACTAAACAATGACTTAAAAAAAATCAATATTTAAGCCACTTTAGAATAACTAGCTAGAAAATTCTGAGTTAAGACTGCTTCTTTTGGTTTCATACTTAAAACAAAGGAACAAACAAAACCACCACCACAACAGAATAATATAAATTAAGTTTACCTTGGTACTGAGAATGTTCTGCTTTAAAGTCAGCTCCCTAACACTGTTAAAATTGTTTATGAACTGAATAGCTTTTAAAAATAATTTACACTTGAAAAGCATGCATTGCTTAGAAACTTAATTGCAGGCTTTAACACCACAACCCATTCCTTTCGGGACTGGGTAAGCTTCGCATTAGACTCCAGATCTTTAGAGAAAGAAGCACCTTTCTCTAGGTAGAAGCAAAGGGAATACTAGCCTTTTCTTTTTATCTACTTCTTTTTTCCTGCTCCCATGGAAGATCTGAGGGTGTCATGCAGGGAGAACCCAGCACGGTCTTTACAGATGCTGCCTGAACCACTCGACCTCTTTCCAGTAGCATCACTGTAGCAGAGTGACTTTTTTTCTCCCCCCAGAACAATTCGATCTCTCATTTGAAGCCATAAAAGCCAGCCTGCTAATGCCAGGCTTTGCCCTCAGCTCTGCCCTTTGCTCCTCCTCGCAGATGCACAGCTGCCAGCTTGGAGGAGTTTTGCTGACAGAGAAGACGTGGTGGTGGCAGTGATGATGGCGATGGTAGAGATGGACCTGCAGGTCTGGGAGGCAAGAGGAGGGGGGCCCCGCAAAGGTAAGAAAAGATGAACTGGTCACCAGTTAGACTAGGGATGATGAGAAGTACAGTTTTCAGCCCTTTGGTGGTTGCCCTGAGCCTGGAGCTATTCAAAATTGAATAGAGATGATTTACAAATACCCATAATGATTTCAAAATGCTCAGTCATGCTGTGTAATGCTTAGATGGACTCACTTGGAAGGCTGAGGTGCAACTTGTTACAGGGATGAAGATACCCAAGAGAACTGTGCTGCAGCAGGTGATAATGGGAGGCATGAAGGCAGCAGAAGTGGAAGAGATGCCCAAGGCATCTGTTCTGTCAATGAGTGAAGCTCCCCGTGCTTCTGTTCTCTGTGGTAACACAGAGGCTTAAATGGAGAGGCCTCAAAAACCACTTTGGGCAAGATTGTGAAAAAGAATGAACAATAGGTTTCCAAAACCTTTTGCCATGTTAAGGAAGAGATATAAAGAGTGCCCTGTGATACATGTACTGTGAGCACAAAATAATGTAGTAAACAGAACTATAAGTTCTTTGTTTTTTTTTCTTTTTTTCTCCTTTTTCACCATTAAAACATGCATTAAATAACTACCACCCTTGTCTTAAATTTCTTCTTTTTGAATACACGGTTACAGTGTTCAATAGTACATAGGAAACTACGAGAAATTTAGATGTGCTCTTTAAAACTTTAAAGCAGATACATGCAGAAATCAAGTCAGATGATTTCAGGAATCTTATTCAATTGAAAATCATGAAGGAAAAATAAAATTAACATATCTGCAGTGTGGAACATACAACCTAAAGTACGGAAGAGAAGAAGGAGATATTTCTCAACGAGCACACAGTTAATTCTTCATTATTGACATGCTGTCTGCTCTTGCCTTTTTTTTTTTTTTTTTTCCCCCCCCTATATCTGCATTTTCTTTGCATCATCATCTTGGAAAAATGTTTGGAATAGTCACATCATTAACCAAGTCAGGAATAGTGAAGTGTCTCACCTAAACCACAGAACTTCAGGAGACTGGACATATTTTCATATGAGTGAGGAGAGAGCAAGAAGCTCCAAGAAAAGTTACCAGCCTTGGTCTTTACCATTTCTGTTTTTCTCAGCTTGCTTCCAAAGGGTCTTTCTCCTCACTGGCAGCAGCCACACAGAGCAAAGGCTGTGGGTACAAAATGCAGGGCCTGTTATGACTGATGGAAAATGGCAAACAATAGACACTAATCACATAACAGGACGTGCAAGTACTTTTTTTCTTTTTAAAAAAAGCTCTAGGATATTGCTTCTTTCTGAGACTGATTTCCTAACTTTACATATATCCTGCGATTTACTGGGAACTGACTGTTGCATGTGCATCCCTAGGGTCAGAGTATTTTTGGCTTAGAACACAGATGAAACAGAACCAAGTTCAAGACCAGCATTATGTCAAAATTTAATAGGAATTTAAGGCACAGAGATAACGCTGCTCCAGCATCTTGATAACTTTTGTATTATCTCCAAGTCAGCTGAGGAGGTCCTTCAGTAAAACATGGCATGTGTGAGAGCAGCCTCTCTCAAATAACTATAGTTCTCATTAGAAAAACTGCCCAACAGCAAGAGAAAAGAAAACAGAAAATAGATTTTGGTGTGTTGGAAACCAACAAAAAGAGGTCTTTGGCGAAATACTTGTAAACAAAGGATCTCTCCCTCTCTGCACTCATGTACTTATTCTGCTTTACTGTTTGCAAAATTATTGTTGGTTGGCCAACCAGGCTGGTTGGTCTGGCCTTTTATTCAAATTGGTGTTGGAGATGGGCAAGTGGTGTTGCAGCTGGGCATCTCTGAGCCATTCTTTCCTTGCCTTAGCTGAAGGCATGGATTTACAGAATGAGGCTTCACCTGGTGGGAACAGCAGCCTTCCTTCTGAGATTTGCTTTGCACTCCAATTACAGCTTGACAAAGAGTTAGTAAATAGCCAGGGACAAGCAGCACGGTTCTTGGTGCTATGCTGTGGATTTATTGCGTTTTTGGCTGACTGCAGAAAACACTCTATTTTAGAGTGTTTATAGGCAGCTACCAGGATTTCTTGCTGTGTATATTTTACATTTATTTGAAAATTAATATAGTCCACAGTGTATATAAATTTCATAGACTTATAACTGGCAAATACACTGCACATGCTCTTGAGAAATACTGTAAAAGTCTCCCAAGGTTTGTTTTTCTCCTATCTAAGATCTGCACTGAATGAAGCATCTGGTTGCCATTCTTAATTCCCTGCACAATGGCTCAGAAAAGGCCCATTTCTCATTTCCATGAAGACCACTTAATTCTATCTGTGTGGTACTGCAAAGTTAACATAAATTACCCTTTCTCTTCCTACTTATGTTATTGCAAGTCAAGTGACTTCAGTGCAACTAATCCTGATTTACATTGGTGTAAGCCAAGAGAGACATAAGGGCTCTAAATTTCCCCAACATTTGTTTTCATACACTATTTTCTCCATCTGATGGTTATCCATTAGCATATAAATCTGAGTAGTCCTAAATCAATTTTTAAAGCAGTTGCCCTATTCTGTGTGATACTCTTGAGCCAACTATGACGCTTATATTTGTTGGTCCCATGTGAAGGGAATATTTTGAGGAATTTAGCCTTGGCTTTATTGTCACATGAGAACATCAATGTAACAAGTCCTGGTCTCTGACTGTGCATGTCCTACAAGCTGCTGGAGGACGAGATGCACAAACTGTGATATTTAAATATTTACCTTCACCACTTTTGTACTTGTGTCATTTACCAAAGGTACCAGCTCAAAAATCTCTAGCCTTCAGCATCTGCAAACGCAGCCACCAATGACAATAAGGGTAATTAGAACTACCCCTAGGGGAACAAAGTGACCCCATATATTTATGATGTATTTACAGTTTTCTACCCCGCTCTCCAGATAACATTTTGACACCTACTAAGCGGAATGCATTTCAGATTGAACCCGGAGCAAAAGTACTTAAAAGTGAAGAGGTTAGTTAGGACATTGTTAAACGCACTAGAGAGAAAACACAGAACCTCTTGGCAATTTTTATCCAATCTGTCCATCAGGAAACCAAATGACATCCTCATGAAACAAGAAGTTAGATGCATGATATTAACAGAATAATATTCCTTGTTTCAACAAGTCTTTAAGATATAACTTGATTAAAAGGTTTTCAGAAAGCTGTTACCAATCCCTTCAGTTATTACAGAGCACCATACTAGCATCCTACAGTTTCACTAAAGGCTGTTCATGGTTCAAAAATATTTGCTACTTCCATCAGTAAATGAGCATAACACCCCTGTTTGCTCTTCCTACAAACACAATTCTCCCTATAGCAACAATTGCTGGAAACAGTATTTTCTTGCACAGGAAACAACCTATTGGGCAGCAAAACACCAGGCTTGCAACCTCCTACTTGTAAGTTCCTAAATCATATAATTATTTGTATTTATCTATACATTCCATCTGAATGATTTTCAGTTTTACAAAGCATTTTTAAAGGTCCGTTACTTCAGTCTGCCCTAAGGCTGAGATATAAATTTCCAAAAGCACAGGTTTCGGCTATCATCACAACACTACAACTAGATAGCATTAATCCCTGTCTATGGCGACGCATAAGAAACTAAGTGACTTGTCTCAAGGCATACATCTAGGAATGGGTTCCAGATTTCCTCATTCCCAGTCCTCCACAAACAAGCAATGTAGCGCGGTGTGGATAGGTGCTTTAGCAGCTTACCTGTTCCATGCTCTTGCTTTTAAAATTCATTCTGCCTTCACCTCCTGTTGCCTTTGACAGAAGTCTGTTATGTTTCAACTCCAGAGATAGTTGTGCATCACCTGGCAAAGTTAAGCCTGTCCTTACACTTTGAAAACTGCTTTGTGACTGCTGTGATCAGAGGTACCATGGAAATGTGGGGTACTACATAATTTTAACTAAAAAGCTTAGCTTTAGAGTTGTTTCTTTGTAAGTAATAAATTAGCATTTCCTCTGCTAGTTGCTGCCTTTTGGTCTCTGCTATCTTTAATGTGAATTTGCAGCTGTCAAAATGAATAATATGCAGCATCAATTTAAACCCCGCTTTTCGATAAGTTCAGCTGTAATAGTTTCCCTTTGTCTCGATTCTGTTGATTGCTATTAAATTCAAGATTGTTTTGAATTCCTTGAGACTATCTTGGAAGTATCAATTATAAACTGTAGGCATTTGTTAGAATTCAGCTTGAGAGAGAGCACTCATCTGGCTGGAAAACATATCTTTCCATTCTTTGCACTTAAAACAGAAGAGGTCATGGAAATATGATTTGCCATGTGAGAAAGAGTACTTAAAGAAGAAATAATATAAATAATTGCAGAGTTAAAAAGAAAAAAAAAACCAACTTTCATTCAGTTCATGAATGGAGGCCAAGAGCCACACATGACTTGCTTTTTGTCCATCTACATAGTTCATGTTTTTAATGAGGCTCTGGTCAAAATAACCGAAAAAAAAGTTGATCTGTAAATGTAAAGCTCAAAATAAATGACTCTCCTATTCTTGCAATACCTTCCACAAAGAAAACTTTCCTCTGGCTCCCAAATGGAATATGAAATGATCAGTTTTTGCAGGTCAAAACATTTTTGGAATAACATGCTCTACAAGATGCTCCTTATGAAACGTGTTGTTTTCATATGACTATATGTTCTAGCGGATCAGACCTTTGTCCTTTGGCAGTAATGTGCAACATGAACATCATTTTGGGCTTGTTTTTCTCCACAAATATTTGTTACTCCAGACATCTGCTGATACCCAAAATAAACACCAGCATCCATAAGTTTTCCTCCACTGAACACAGCTACCATAAAGGCACTTCTGACAGCCTAGGCTATTTGACAATATTGTATAAAAAATGTGTTTCTCACAAGGCTTTCAAAAAATAAAATACCTGTATCACTGAGATTAATATTAGAAGTTGTCTGAGAAAGCAGTACCTGAGAACAGAGCAGAATGAGTTTGCAACTTGGTTGAGCCTGGGACTTTTCATTTTTAAAATGGAAACCAAATGATACAACAATCTTGTTGTCTGTTCTTTTGAATTTTTGTCTCAGATCAAGGATGATATCATAAGATCATCTTAAGGTTGTTTACAGCAGACTTGAGAAATTCACAGACTTTTCATCTTATTTGTTACTTGACATATTCTGCATCTACAAAAAATACAGTATGGGAATTTACAGCTGACTCTTTACAAAGTGGTAAGCAACCATTATTTAGGCCAGATGAAGATATTTAGTCTTTTATTTGTATTCTATATGCTGCTTTTAAACTATTCTTTGACTTTTTATGCTTAGCATAAACATCTTATTTGCTATCAATTATTCAGGCTGAAGTCATCACATATACTGATTACTAAACCTTGATTAAAGCTTAGATTGGAATAAAATTGCTACCAAATGTGTACTGGTTTGTTTTAATTTTTTTTTTCCCTGTTTAAAGGATGCTGACAATTTAGCTAAAAGTATGTGCTAATAATGTGTTACTGTTAGTAAGGAATCTTGGGTGTCTGGTTTCCCTGGAGCGATACTATTTATTTCCTATTGAGGGGTTTAAAAAAAAAAAAAAAAAAAAAAAAGAAAGCACATCCTTGGCTCCTGGCCAGCTTCACCTTGGCCTTGATTCTAGTTTTGCAGCTGAAAATTCATTATATGTGGACAGAATTATTTGTGCCTGCAATTACATGTATAAATTACTAGGCAGAATCACTGATTTAACCTTTGGCATGGGTACAATCTCAGCATGAATGTGAAAATTTACAGTCATCCTTAATATGATTATTAAAATGCACATACCTGAACACTGAGAAGATTTAATTCTTAATATACGGTATTATTTCTAACTAATCAATGCATACACTGATAAGGGAAAAACACAAAACTTTCATGTCAATAAGTCATGCCCATTTAAGAAAATGCATAAACATGTGAGGCTTAATTAAGCTGGAAAAACACGTGACAAAAATTATTATCCTTTCAGGTCCATGAGATCAAGTTGTTAAACATATATAAAATATTGACATTACATATTATATATAGAGAGAAAATAAAGGAACCAGGTAGAATGTATTCTGTTGCACAAAGCAGTATATAACCATCTTTGCTTCCCCTCCCCTTTTTTTAAAAAAAATTATTTTTTATTTTTCTCTCCCTGTTACCCAAAGTATCTAAAGCCCCTTAGCTGCTTTTCTTTCATTACCTTTCAGTTTTCCCTTTCTCTTTCTATTTTTTTTTTTTTTAAATCTTGTAGCCCTTGGCTACAGCACATTAGCACAGGGCATGCTCTATCTTATTCTGAGTCATTCCTAATGAAAAAAATCTTCCGGAATACAGGAGATTCTTCTTTGTAACAATGAGCTGATCTGGCACTGGGCTTCTAGAGATGTTCTTCTACTATGAAACTGAGCCAACTACCTTAGATGGAAGCTGCCAAACAAAAAAGCATGATTCATAAATTGCTCTGCACATACACAACTCAAATGCGGGACATCCTGTGGTGATGGTATTTGCTGTTTTCACATCTAGGCTTTCATGCGCAAATGGGGGAAAACCCAGGAAACGGAATAAGCTTCAAAAAAAAAAAAACAAAAAAACAAACAAACAAAAAAAAATGACATTTTAAAATCATCTTCCTTTTTGCTAAACAAAAGCCAGAGTTCTGTTCTGAGGCCTCTGTGTCTGATGGTAAGAGACAACTGTCTTCATTTTTGCCTTTTACCCCTCTCACCCCACGCTAACACGGTAGAGTAACATCAAGGGACTACAGCTAGATGAATTCAGATCTAACCAAGTTACAGAGGGAGACACTGACGTGGACTAGATACAATACGGGGCTTTCTTATGCAGTCTGGGAAAACATAGAACTTGCACTTTGTATTTTCCTTCCTATTAAACTATATTCCAAAGCCTGCACCAAACCTCAGCTCTTTGTGGAGGGGGAAACCAATTCATGTTCTGCCACAGGCAGTGCTGAACATGATCTTGTCATCCTCTAGATGCAGCCTACTCCTGTACTTGAGTTTATCCAGAACTGGTGACCTCCTTTAACCAGGATGAGACTGTGCCCATGTCCAGCTGCAACAAACATCAGAACAGCCACGATTCCTTGCAGTGCTGGGTGGGAGCTGGAAAAAAGTGCCTGTCAGCAGGACCATTCAGCCAGAGAAGAAATGTTCTTCCTAACCCAGGGTCCAGAGATCCAGACTCACACTGACGTCAGAGCCTCAGTGAGCCCCAGCATGGTCCTGGAGGCTGTACGGGCTGACAAAGCATCCCAAGTCACACACAGCATCCAAGTTCCCCTGGACTCTGCAGTGCAGAGACACAACTGAGGAAGCAGAGCGGAAGCCTCCTTAGAGGGTTTCTGGCACACATATCCTCTACCAGGTCCGATAAAGCTTTTATGCCACTGGGACCATACTGCTGGTAAAAGTTGTGATTATTGGGTTGACAAGACGCAGGCAGCTCTGTTCTCCATAGAAAAGACAGCAACTGGAAAATTAGCAGAGTATTACACAGAGTTGTAATGACTATGTACACCACACAACATTCATCATGGCTATTGAAGACTGACTGGGACCATAATAAATACACGACTATTTGATATATGTCCTCAAAAAGGTCACCCAGAAGCATATCCCGGGAAGCCCCTCCTGGCACCAAGTGCAAAACCAACCAGATTGTTTTAACCCACCAGTATATTTTTAGAGTTCACTTAAAATATTTTTTCATGTATACTCTCCTTTAAAGAATGATACATCACCACTGACAGTCAGTGCATGCTGTTTTCATAGCCCAGCTTTCATAAATATTATGAACAAATATCACAGTGGTATTGTTATAACGAATTACAGTGATGTGTTTCTTGAGAGAGTGCCAATGACTGGTTTATATCCTCTGTGATGTTAGTGTCATAAGAAACATGGCACAAATCTTTTCCCAAGGTTCAGCAGTATCTTTAGGCCAATAATCCTACACTTTTTTTTCTTTTTAAAAAACAGCTTCCTCTGAACATTGATGTATAGCCTTTTAAATTTTTATTTTAATATGGTCAATGATCTAACACTTATTAAGTTTGAAGTTCTTTTATTGGAATCTGGAAATAATTTTCATCTGACTCTCACCAACAGCCAAATATAATAAAATATGTATAAACCAAATAATGTTACACAGAGGCTCTCAGGGTGACATGAGGTTCTCAAAGCTTCAGAGTACTGCACTAGCAGAGCTGTAAAGAACTTCAATACATGGAGAAAAGACAACATGAAGCTCTTCCATCTCTTGGTAATGGGAAAGGGAAAGAATATTTAGCAACACTGTGGAGAAGCCTTAACAGGTTCTCCTCTGTATCTACTGGCTAGAAACTGGGGATGGGTTTTGAGCTTTACCTAGGTTCATGTTGCTCCCAGTCACTGAATGTCATCTCTGTGCTGGAACTGGTGACCTGCCAGCACGCTAACAACATTTTTGGATGGACTGCTTCCTTTGGGAATGATGTGCCAGCAGGCACCCTTAAAAATACATGGGTAGATGAATGTGAAATTCATTTTCATAATATCTGTGGGAGAAAAAAGTGTCATATGTTTGCCAGCCTTTTGAGATGAGCTTGTAGTTGGAACAACAATAACAGATAAACTGCCCCCCCCCGCCTTTTTTTTCCCTCCATGTTTTTTAATCTAGCCTACCCTGGGAGTTTGTTTGATAATTTTTGATGTTTGGTCTACTAAACATGCAGATACTTGAATTAAGTACCTATGTATTCAGAAGTGGCACAGAGCTTTTGTATTAGACACTCAGAAGCAACAACAACAACAAAAAAAAAAACAAGAAAAAACAATCTTGTCCTGCACAACAAGATACTCGGACAAAATTATATATGGAAGTATACCAGGTGGTCATGGCTGGAACACTAACTTTAGTGTAAAAAACCAGCAATTACTTAATGATTTTGTTACCTGATATGCTGAATGTTGACCTCAATACACAACTGTAAGGACTTCATATCGACAGGAACTTGCAGCTTCCCTGGCTCTTTCAGTATCGCAAGTGTGGGATTTCACAAGGCTCTTCCAGCTTCCTATATAAACAAAGGTATTTTCCTCAGTTAAAAAAAATATTTTTAAAATCCAGAATAAGGATATCAAAAGTATTATAGTGTGTGGGAGGGAAGTACTTGCCTAAAAGGAAAGATCCTTGGGGGCCCAGGGCTGCAGCTTTTTTAATGTGACAGGCATTTAGAAGTGTAATTGATGGGGCAGTTAACATGGCTCTTGACCAAAACAGTTCATAATGCGATAGCAAAGTCACATTTATAACATGCCAAAAAAAACAGTGTGAATATATATTCCATAAAAACATAGCCACTTCATAAAATAGGAGGAAAAAAGATCCTATACATGAATAATTATATCTAATAAGTATATTCAAAGAAAGTTTGCAGTTATTCAATAAGTGCTATATATTAACCACGGGTTATTTCTACAGTCATACAATCAAGACATTTTCAAAAGCTCCTTCCTCTTGTATGAAGCTACAAATATGATAAAGCAAGTTGTCCCCAATCCAGATTTCCCATGGAAGCCAACTGCCTCCCATGCTGAGGACGGAGAAGACCAAGTCATTTATCAACAGCCACTGATGCCTAAAGCCACGGGTCACTTTTCAACTCAACAGATAATAGTTTTCCTTCAGCTACAAATTTGAGTCTAGACATGCTTTATGATATGTTTTGAAATTCCTTTTTGCCTAAAGTGTGCTCCAGTGTCAGTCACCATCAGTTGAGGCTTCTTCCTATTAATCCAGAGCCACCTGCCTTCCACAAGCAGTGGCAAAACATCAACTGAATTGGCAGAAGAGACTGTGAATATGTAATTTTTCCCCAGGTGTCAGACTACATTTCTGGCACCTTCAGGGCTGATGAGTAAAATATACATGGGTTTTTCATTTGACATTTTCCTTTTTGCCTCTGCAAATGTTGCTTATTGTAGCATGTTTGACATATAATGAAGTTGAGGAGGACAACAAAAGTGTCCTCTATAGGTAGCCTGCTCTGCACTCAGTGTATGGCCAGCTCTAGACAAACTTACAGAAAGACAGTTGCTACCACTAAGAACTTAGTTTAATTATGTGATCAAGTCATGCAGTGACTTGACAATTCCTCCTGACAACTATTGCCAGTTGCCTTATATATAGGACTTTGGGCACACTAAAACGAAAACTAATCTTAGTATATCTGTAGGTTTGAAAGAGCTTGCTACTGATTACAACACTACATTTATTACGGGTGGATGGCATCCCTGTTGATGTTCCAACTCCTAACAGCCTTTCATTGAGTACAAACCAGAGCACCACATGTCTCCAGAGTCCAGAGGGAATATTCAGAGCTGTCCTTTACAAATACTTCAAATAACTTCAAAAAGTGAGACATAGTAAAGCAGGGATTAGATGCTTTGTGGAAATAATAAGAGAACACAAAACCTCTTGGAAGTCAGTGCCTCACATACATCACAGATGAGACAAACAAGCTCTAAGGCTTAAGTTGCACCATAGAAGCAACCAACTTGTTGCCCTCACTCTGGCAGTATTGGGAAGCACAGCTCACCACAGAACAAACAAAACATGATCACTATGTTTATGAATCTCCCATCACTAACATATCAACAGCCAAAAAGCTACAAAGCAGAGAACACTGGCAAGACACTGCTTCCTTTCCCTTACTTTTCAACCCCTCTTATAAATAAAGCACCTGGATCTCTAGGAGCTGCCAGCTCTGCAGGTTGCATGAACAACTCCAAGGATGGAAATTAAGTGTAGCTTCAAGCTGGCAGTCTCTCCAGGCTACACAACAGTTAAACTAAACATCTACTTCGAGCATGTGGGGGAAGCTTCCAGATACCAGCATATGGTAACAGTAAATATTAATTTATGAATCGTGACTAACTTGGAAAATATGAATAAAGATGAAAGGAGTGAAAACAGTGACTGAAAATATTATGACTGAACATGCTGAATTTGATTAGTTATGATTAACGGGGTCACGTTTTGCTCCTTGTAAATAGTTGGGTAATCACTGTAAATCCATGAAAATATTCACAAAAAGTGAAAGGCTTTAGCACAAACATCAAGCCACAGAGGAAATTTGTAATGAATTACTACAGAGCTGCTCAAAACCTAAATCCTCTGCAGCTCGTCTTCCCTTCAGGTTCTGGCAATATTCTGGCAATATCCATTTCTTCATCCAAACTTCAACAAACACCTCTGTGGCAACCAGAACATCTATATAAAAACTATTAGTAAAAAAATAAACACACACACACACA
>JAUBOD010000244.1:3565130-3578249 GCA_032353885.1 Nothura maculosa | reverse complement strand
CAATGTTTCACTATCACCAAGAATAGAAGTTGGCCAAAATTTACAGTCTGCAATCTCTGTCATCCCAGTTCCCCAAACTCTGCATTTATAACCCTGTGGTAAAAGGATTTACAAGAGATAGCAGTGGACCAGATATATGTCTTAATTCAAACTAGAAACTACTTCTCCAGAAAAACACCTCCTGAAGCATTTACAGAGCTGATCCTGCCTTTCTCACTCTTTGTAGTGGGGAACTTATTCTATGATTGCAAATGAACAAGAACTCAAATTCACTACTTAAGTCAACTTTCCCAGACCAATTTCTGCTATTTCTTAGAACTATCCACTACAAAACTCATAATATGAAGTATTTTTGCTTGAGGTCATGTACTTTTAGAAAGTATATAGGTCTTACAGAACCAAATTCTAAAACATTATTGAAAAAAATTTTTGAAGTTGTTTTAGTTATTCACTAAAATAGGGTCACTCCACAGGATGGCATGAACATTCCTACATCTCCTCTTAGTTTCCCTGGGCAATTTGAACATTGCTCCGGACCATCAAACACTTGCACATAGATGG
Source organism: Nothura maculosa (assembly GCA_032353885.1). Lineage (NCBI taxonomy): Eukaryota > Metazoa > Chordata > Aves > Tinamiformes > Tinamidae > Nothura > Nothura maculosa. The sequence continues at coordinate 3,577,688 of JAUBOD010000244.1, read as the reverse complement.
ACAATGGGACAGTACAAAATATCAGCACCACAGCTGACAAAAGGAAGCATCCTCTCCAGTCAAGCCAACTGTGTAAACCCACCAACCACCACTACAAGAAGTACTTTTAAGACAAAAAAACCCAACCAACCCAAAACACTTGAATACTATCTTCCGTTCAACACACGCAGTGATGCTGTTTGCAGTACTCCAGCATGTTATCAGGTTTTAGGAAGGTAAACGTGCTCAACTGCTGTTGTAGCTGCTACCATCGGCCTGTGACACCCCTAGCTGATAACTGCTGCCAATAGACTGTGCACTCAGATAGTTTAAATCTCAGCACTGAACATGCCTCAACATTTCCTTTCACAGTGCTGCAAACACTTGCAATAAATTACTACAAAACATGGGCCTGACTCAACTGCATTACACCATTTGCACACAGCTGACTTCAGCAGTCACACTAGTGTAAAAGAAGAGTAGGGGAGGGACAGAGCAAGTCCCGCATGCAGATAATTAACCATCTTTTTCACTGAACCATAATATACTTTCTCCATAAACTGGTAACAGAGCCAAGCAGTGTACACATTTCATTTCAAATACAAAGTCATTTTAGGAGCTAGCGTTATTGTACCATTTGAAATATTCTCTTTTCTCATCAAATGATTCCTCCTGTAATTGATGTCATAAAGAATATCTCTGTTAAGCTGTCTTCATTTCCACAGTCTTCAATCCTTATGATGATCAATTATTTATACACAGACTAGATGAAAGGCAAGATTGTAATGACTCCAAGAGATTTAAGAGTGATATAATAAATCTTGAAAGCGGAACTCAAGGGGCTGATGGTAACAGAAGCCAGTACTGGATGATCATATTTTACTATTTTTAGAAGCCAAAAAAAGAAAAAAGTCACCAAGGCAGCCCCACCTTGTGCAGTCTTTTTTTTGTTATTCTAAAAAAACAAAACAAAACAAACAAAAAAGAAAACCCCCACCCTTTTGCTTCCTCTGCAAGCTCACTGCCACTCACATACTCTTCCTTAGAAAGGAGAAAACAAACAAACAAAAAGTTTGTTTATGGCTACCCTTACTAGACCCATCACTCCAGCTAGCGGGATGACCTCACTGTCTGGTAAGACAAATGCTTTGATCTAAATTTTAAGAAGGCCTTCCTTGTACAAAGATTAACTCACTTTTGTCACACTAACAACAACTTCAGGCTGCAAGGTTTCTACCTGTATCTCAACTTCTCAATTGCATCTGCTAGGCTTTGGTTGGAGGCCACCATGTTCGCACAAACATGGTTATTGGTCACTATCCATGTGATATAATTTAGAAGATATATGAAGACTTTAGAAGAAATGTTTATTTATATAATGCCTGTCAGACTTCTAAAAAATGCCAAAATTAGTTAAAATCTAAGGTCTGAACCTATGCTTCCATCTGCCTACTTTTCTTCCTTCCATTTTCTATATAGAGAAGGTTTAGTATCTAAGAAAAGATAACATCTCATTATCTGCGATATCTCTGAGCCATCAGATATGTCTAATCATGTGAATTCTGGCTTGCTTCCAAGTGTAGCTTCCAGACACATTTAGGGCCATATATCCCCATTAATCATCCAAACAAACCCACACCAAAGAATGGTCTTCAGATACTTCTCAAAATGTAAGAGTAGCACAGTCCTTGCCCTATGTATCTCCTTTATGCTTACAGTATAAAAATCATCTGTCAGACAAATTCATGATTTTATTTTTTAGTAGTAACTTGGATATATGTATTTATTTATATATTATAAATACATGTTGCAATACTGAGCAAGAATTTGGGGATCCATTTGTGGACAACTATAGAGCGCTTCATTTTCATAACATATTTGCTCTTTTATTGCATAAGCTCCAAATGAACAGTTTGAACAGGTCATCAATCTTGACCACAAAAGCAATGCTTCTCCAAAATATTTAAGCATTTTTCAGAATTAAGGCTTAAGTTTCTACTTGAATGCAGGACAAATTCTAAAGCTTTTAAGCAATACAAAAATTCTTAGTATAGTCAAGTCTTATTTCAACAACCAGTTCAGAATTTTATTGCTTATATTTAAAGAGATGTATGGTTTGTATATCTTAAAATATGGTCTTACACTGTTAGAGCCCACTCATTTTCCACCTCCCCATACTAATAGACAAATGGCACAATTAAAAGATTACATATATTAGGATCAAATTTTGCACTAAAAATAATGGTAGTCTTCCTCAATTAAGACTCACAAAATATTATCTTAATTGATTTATATAACAATAAATGTGGCCATGGCTACAATTAGTGCCAAAATCTTTTGGCGATTTATATCTCTCTCCCCTGGGATTGTGACTTTTCATAATACATTTGCAAGAAACAGTAACTCTTGAAAATGTCTGCAAGGAGTTAATTTTAAATGATAAAGCAATCCAGTCCAGAAAGCTGCTAAGACTGAGCTTTTGTCAACAGGTAGAATTTACAGTCTCACCAAAAGAACTGTTTAACATTCAACTATTTAGCTGCAATAAATTAGACTTTCATTATGTTCTTCTTATCGCTGAGATCTAGAGATGAAAAGTAGTATATAGTAGCTAATTATTAATTTTATTTATTACCACAAGCATAATTTTCTGGTAGTATTCTGTTTCTTAATGGGAAACTGGGGAGCAGAACTTTATGATGACCCGAAGCTGATTTCTTAACAGTTTCGATTTCCTACTCTCCAAAGCCACTATAAATCTCATTGGCCTCCTCAAAAACTTCAGATGTTTCCAACTTCTTATCTATCAGCCTCTAAAGTGCTTCCAGACTCCCACAAGCATTTTAGCAGCCTCTGCAGGCTTGCCTGCCACTCTTCCCCGTGTCAGGCCATATATCTGCTTTGGGGGAGTTCCCCACTGAAGAACATATACCATGTGAAATACACCCAAGTAGGGAGGTCCCAGTGGTACCTCAACTGAGCCTGTATTTACAGTCTGAGCCTCTGCTGTCATCCTAACATGCCCAGTGAGCAAAGTGACAGACAAGCTGGTACTTAAGCTCACCAAGTTTAAGCAAGAGCGAAAGTTCAGCCCTTCTACACCCCTAAGGTGCAGTAAGATGAAGCAGGGCTATGACCCAAGTGCTTCAGCAACTAACGCTTTGCAGGGGACATTATAGGACTGATCTCGACGTGGACATGTGGAATGCAGACCATGGACTAGCCTGTGCTTTAACCGACATTTCCTGTAAGAGTCAGGTGCTGTCACTGAGGCATTGGTAAGTTCACAGCCTTAAAACAGATCTTCTCAAAAGGAGGAGGGTGGGAGCTAAAAAGAACAGAGTGGAGAGGAAAGCAAGAAGGATGGGAAAGAAACAAGGAAAGACACATCACTGATTAAGTGTCTTCATTTTAGGATTACAGTGTAACGCAATATTTTGCATTTGCCTCATCTGTGCTTTTACAACGGTCACCAGCATAGATCAATGCAATGGACACTTCTCTGTTCACTCTCACTCTTTAATCTTTGCTTGAATCCCTTCGAATCATTCTCAAAAAAGCAAAATCGAGCCCCTTTTCCCAGCTCCAGTATGACTTTGCAAGGAATGGTCAAGCTTCTGAAAAATGAACAAGGCAAAGAGAGAAGGAAAGGGATGGGATCTACAATGCTTGCAAAGCTTTGAGCTGCTTCTGTTCTAAGAAACACTCATAGCAGGGCAGCTCAGCAAAATCATTCTTTTGCACCAAAATAATCTTAAAAAAATGCCATGTAATACAGGATGCTTGGTACTGAAAAAGAAGCAGCTTAACATAGAAGGACAGTGTAATATGGAGTAAGAAATTTTGTATGACACACTGGCTCCTCATGTGAAAAATGGTTGGAGATGCCATTCATTACTGTGGTCTGCATGTCTTAAAGAATACAAAGTGAATATACAAAAGGCTTTTCCTCGGATAGCATTATCCTTTCAAGTGTGGAGGTATGTTTGATTAATGTCTAGCAATCTAAGGCATAAGATGTCATGTTTGTGTTGCATGAAATGTAAAATGACAAGGGACTCGTCATGTTTCCTGATGGTGCTTTTATGTTATGTTGGTTTTTAAGCTGTTTGTTTTGCTTCTGCTATTTGTACAGGCTTACCTGCCTAGTTTAGTATTTGGGTCCTATGGCTTTAGTCACATATGCTAGCGCTTATATATTTTATACATTCTTCCATAATTAGGTTCTGAGAATATTCTGCCCTATCTCTGTATTTGGCTATTAGATACAGCATCCAAAGACATAATCCTCTTGAGCAAGTTTAATATTAGACAGAGCTGAGTATTTATAGCTGTGTTTGCCAGAGATTACTTCTCTCCTGAAAACTTCTTCCAAATCATGTTTCTAAAGTGAGGGAAAATTCATAAAACAGGAATGTATGTTTGACTGTGATCATGTCAAAGAGGCATACCTCAATATACATGCATGTATATGTAAAGAACTGTTCTAAGGTCGCTGAAGGCTGATTTTCTCTAATTTTTTAAGGTAAAAAGCTCATAAGTCAGCCCTACTTAGCCTTCCCTACGACTACGGTACCCAGCTTTGTGGGAGGTTTCCCTAGGAGCAGAAACAAGTACCTGCCTATTTTTCCACACACAGAACAGGACACTCTTGTTCTGGGTTTCTACTGCATCACACAGACTGAAATCCCAAGTGCTTCTTTCTCTTCTCTCTGCTCCATTTCCAGCCCCAGCCAAATGGGCTCTACTGGGACACACAGGAATGAAACCACGTTCTCTGGATTCCTTCTCTCCCCAAGCACCCTAACACAGCTCTGTGCTGCCAATGGAGTATGGACAGCTATATCACTACCCTTACGATTCTCACTCCTATTCCAGACAGCTGCTGCTAAGCTGGCTCGTTATATTTCAATGCCTTTTTTAAATTAATCCACATTTTGAGAGCAGGGCCTGCATAGAATCAGCAAAGGGCAGACAACTCTGCATCTGCTTTCAAGTCTCTCCCCACTGCTCCTCTTTCTTTTGCTCTACCAACCACGCCGCTGATTATCTTTGCATGTTGCTCTCTCCTTCCCTCACTCTTAACTCTTGTGCCTTGGTATTTTTTGTGCATTTTCTCAAGTCCCTCAAACATCTGCTTCTTCCAGTCTTTCCCATGTGCTCCACAGCGTCTCTGGACGAGGTATGTGTCTAGAATGACTTTCCTCATGAGAAATCCAGTCTCTCCTCTTTCAGGCCTGTTCAGCTGAACAACTCCCCTGTACAAACAAGCCTCTGGACTGCAATCCCTTGTGACCAACTCAAACTTTCCTTGAAATTCCCAAATTCAGTTTGTACTGTGAAAGACTGCCATTTTCTCAAGAGAAGCTTGCCAGGACACAGCATGTTCTCCTTCCTATGAGTTTACCTTTGCCTTCTTCAGGGACTGTCCTGCAAGCTCCTATCATGCAAGGAATGAGAAGTTTCTCATCTGCTCTTCTCTATTCTATGTGTGCCCTGCCCTCATTCCAGTCTCCTGAACCTCCCTACTTAGGCCCCTCCTGCACTCTTCTCTTACACTCTTTTCTCTTATAATGGAAATATATAACATTTTTTTCCTCTTATTAAAAAAAGAAGAAGGAAATCTGACTCTTCCTTTCATCTCAAAGTTCACTCTGTGCTTTCAACAGCATTATGTAGAGCTTTCTGACACCACTTCTATCCAAGAGCCTCTCCAACTTGGCTTTCCTCCTCATATTCCAATAAAAACACTGTTGTTACAGTTTCTATTGATAAGTTCCCAGATAAATCTCACAGCCACTTACTCCATCTTCATTCACTTTATGTACGGCTATCTTCAACACCTTTATATGCGTATATTCAAGCATTTGCCTCTGGCTTCGTTAATCTCAAGGACACGGTCTTCTTCCCAAAGGCCTTATTTCTCTAAGTGGTCATTTGAAAATCCCTTTCTCTAATTTGCTGCTGGACTTCTTCTCTCTACTTAAACTCTAATGTGTTTATGCCACATTTCAAGGCTATCTGAAGTCCTTCCTTTGACTCTCCTCCTCCATGATAAAGCCCTTCCATTAGTATTACTGAAGTCTAATAGATTTGTGGCCACCATCTAAACACCTGCTTAAACATCCTTCCATCCTCCTCAACTTTTAAACATACCTCCTGCTTGCAACCAGAGCAACCTAACCTATGAGATGCCTTTTTGCTTCCTAAGCAGATGATTGTCTTGGGCCTGACCTCACCAGCCTTCACATTCTGTCCAGTTCTACTTTTTACAGCTTATTTCTTTTTTAAAAAAAGTGTTAGCTATGTAAAAGAATGAAAAAACATCCATATCTCAAATTACAGGTTGGTTGAGGAGTCTTCTTTCTCCATGTCAACTTAAACAATTTTGCCTTGCTCTAAAATGAAGCCATGTAGACCACTTTCTAGATTCTACTGCTCTGTGTACCGCTCTTGTTGCTTTTCCTCTCCTTACTAAATTCTCCCTCCAGTTTCTGTAGTAGAATAAACACAGGACCTACTTGGCTTCTAAGATACCTTAGAAACACTAATAGACTTAAAAAATTGGACCAATGATTACTCACCTCCTGCTTCTTCTCCCCCAGAAAATCTCCTGCTGCAGGCAGGAAGGGGTAAATAGCCTGGGAAACCAAAGCAGCTGGTCTCATCAGACAACTGCACCCAGCTGTTTTATATATGGGACAGGAAGAGGAAATTAGAAGCTAGAGTAGGAGGATAATTCCCTGTTCAGAAGCTTAATGTGAAAAGACTGTTGTATTAAAGGGTGTATTTGTTTGTACTATGTGAAGATTTGAACAAATAGGGAGTAGTGCCACTGTTGTAAGGGAATAAGAAGAAAGTGTTTTTAATTCCTTTTTGTCTCTTTCCCTTTTCCCCCCTCTTTTCTGCGTCACTTTTGCTTGGGATATATTGTACTGCTACACCAAAAAATACAAAGAGTTTGACGATGTTTATTTTTTTTATTAGTTCTACCTGTTATCATAAAACATACAACACACACAAAAAAAGCTTCCCCTACATTCTGCACCAATTTTACTCTTGACTCGGTGCTAATTTAAATGATTCTTCAAACTTGAACTTTGCCCGCTGGGTCATGCAGCTCGCTTTTTCTCCCAAATCCTCATACTGAATTTCTTTTTGTGCTTGTATGCACAAAAAGAACATGGGGACAGGGTCTTCTCTCCTGGTTTGTGAAGCATTTTAGAAAGGGAAAAGACTGTAACTAGGCTGGAAATTTTTAATTCAGTTATACCAGAATAAACAACAAGATACAAATGTCCATTCCTCCCTCCTCTTGGCATGTGAATGCTATATATATTTCTTTGCTATTGAGGCAGTTTCTTTCAGGTAATACCTAAATTTACTACTTTATACCCATGAGTCCTGCTTATAGGGAAGGTGAAGAAAACTGAATCTCACATCCTCAAGTCCTAGATTGTGATTACATTGCCTTTCCACTAGGCATGGCTTGTACAACAAGCAATGCACAGCTTAGAGGGGCCAATCCTGAAATAATTTTGAGAACTTCTATGAGATGAAGCAAACTTACTTCTATAATATTACGTTCTGTAAGTTCATTTTTGTTTTTTCCTTCATTAATATAAATACACAGTTCATACCACATTTTTCTAAGAACAACTGAAGATTAATTAACTTTAAAAACATGAAGTGAGAACAAAGCCAAGATAAATATGGAATTTGGTACAACATATTCAGAAATTTACCATTGCTACAGTAGACCAAATGAATACAAACAGCTCAAAACAACTGAAGATCCAATTCATAGATTCATAGCTCCACTTTTTAGCACAGAATATAACATCTAAAGATATTTTTGAAAACTTTACTCCCTTAAATTTAGACAATAAACTCTTGGCAAATGTGTCTATACCGTAATGAGAACTCTTCAATGACAAGACCACCTGGCATTTTTGAGAGATGAACATCAATTTTTTTACCTAGCTTTTACAATGTCTGCCTATTCAGCAGTAAGAAATTGCTCTGTTTTTTTTTTTATTTGAATTTTGTAATCTTTAAAATCCAGAAGAGAGAAATTTTAAAATGTACTGCTGCTGATGCATCTCAACATTTCTGCTAGTGCTTGCTGGTAATCTGGTTTCTTCAGGGACTAAAGTTTTTTATTTCAGTTCTACATGCCATTTGCAATGATGCTGCTTCCTTCAGGTTTTGGAATAACTAGTAAAAAAAAAAAAATACGGTGCTATGTATGATCTAGCTATCTGGACAAGTCACTTTTGCAGATGTATCACAGACGCTCCATAGTAACTAGCTTTTGATGGAGCTCCATCTTCTACAGAAGGACTTAGCCAAGTGGTAGATTCCCACACTCAAACCCAGCTTGTGCTTCTCGTGTTGTCCTCAGAGAACCTTCTGCTTGGAATGAAAATATTTTCTTATCTGGGCTAAACACTATTGTTTATAGCTATGTCAATGCTATTTTTGTCTATGACTTTTTTTTTTTTTTGGACTATATCATTTCAATGTCAATGAAATTCATTTTATCTAGTTTTTATCTTCCCTGGAGTAAGGATGGTGCGTGAATGTAGCAACAACGTTATGGTTATCCTCACACAGCAGCTATCCTGCCGAAATCACTTGGATCACCTGTTTTTCATGAAATCCCGCGTTTCATTTGCATTGTAGGGTCCTACATGAAATAGTCTTCAGATAACTTAGCTGTGATGAATATAGCTTACAATTATTTTAGCCAAAATTACTAATCATGATATGATTTTTTTCCATTTATGTCCCTAATACAGAGACATAAACCTGAACAAATTTTTCTTAAAATGTCTTTAAGAACCACCTAGTGGTCCAGCTTCATACCGCAGTTATCTGTACACTGCCTTCTGCACTACACACTCCCCCCTTTTGGAAAAATAGTGTTTGTAGATATATGGGGTTCTAATAGAGAGGGGAAGAAACGCACCAATTACAGATGTGTTACAAACTTTCAGATGATGTTTATCTAGTCTGGATAAACACCAATATACAAAACACATCTCCTTGTCCAAAAGGATGTATTTAAACATTCAGTATGTTGAGTTTGTTTTGCTTTTTTCTTACAAGGAAAAGGAATGGAACAGAATTTATTTGTTTTCCAAGAAAAATTATGGAAAACCTTTTCTGCTAGATATATGTGTAAAATTCAGAAAATATCTCCTTATTTCTAATAGAAGCTACGCTCCACGCAATGATGTGTTGCAGCTTCAGTCTCCAAGCTAGAAGGAATTGCAAAACAGCAGCGAACAGCATTTATATTAAAAACTAATGATGTAAAAAATGTCTTCAGCAATAATAATCTAAAATATGAGTAACCTCAGACATGCTGTCTTCCTCCATTATGGAAATTTTAAAATGTATTTTTTTAATTCAACCATATTCCACATAGTTAGCAATATATATTCACCCTATTACATAAAGAGCACTTGTCATGTGTAAAGTGGAGCTGCTGCCTGTTATAAAGAATAAAGATGCATTTGTTTGTCTTTATAAGAGTATCTCCTCAATTTATCTTCATTCAGATTTGCTAAATATTCATTTATTCACTGCAGAATGTGGCAAATTTCCTTGTTCTACACTCTGACAAAGTGTTAATAAGGGACTTTAACTATGTGCCATATTTTTCTGTCCTTTGGTTGTTTCTAAATATATTAGGAAGCACTGGAATACAACTTGATGGAGGTATTTTTTCCCTCTTGTCCTTTCTTTCACAAAACAGGCTATTTCGTAAAATCATAATAAAGAGTTTAATGCCTCTTCTACTTAGTCTGCACATTTTGCTGTCTTGCACATTTCGGAAATAAGACAGCACTGTCAGCAGAAAGGCAAATGAATTTCTACTTAGCATTTTCTATGGCACTTAAGTGGTTAAGTTTCCTATTAGTCCTTTCAAAAGCTCCTTTTCCATTGCAGGGACCTTCTCTCTACTGTTTCTACAGCCCAGGGCCACCACCTCGGGGAAGGTGTTTGTGCTTGGGGGAGGTGTCACAGAAACTTGTGCACCAAGGCCCTTGCTCGAACACTCAACTGGTGGAGGGCAGAGGAAAGTGCCCATCACGTCTGCAGCTGCAGTCTCTGCGTGAGCGACTCATATGTGCTTTAATAGTTACCTCTTCATAGAAGCTCACCTGGGCCGGTTCTCCTTTTTTTCCCATTCATATTTTGCTCTGTTAGCACTTAATACTTTTTTTCCCCTTAATTGGGGAATCTGACCGGTGCTTTAAGATCTAAGTCTGCTAATGAAAATAAAGTCTTTCCAAAAATTAATTCCAATAGGTAGGGTGAGAACAGAGCCACAGATACACATCTCCAGACTACAGACACTGTAATTACTCATATTCAATTCCCAGGGCTCTTCCACTGTTTAGTCAGAGACTGGCTCTTAACTGTGGACCCTACTCTTGGCGCTAGACTGGCCACAATCCCCTCCAGAGCTCGGCCTCTCTTGGCCTGGATGTTGTTTTCATGTTAGGGTTATGCTACTGAGCCAGAAGTGTTGCTCTCCTACACAGAGTTACTGATTAATCCAATCCCCTAAAAACAGTGACTAAGTCAGCAAGGGGCAACGCTTTGGGACTAGCCTGGGATCAGGCCTCTCAGTGGGACCAATGCAACCTAGTTCTAGCTGAAGGGGACTTGAAGGATCTCTGGGAGCTGCTGCCACTTGTGAACCTTCCCGGAGCCCATCCCCTTTGCCCGTGTGGTCACGGCTCAATGCAGATCCGGGGAGGTGGTTCAGATGATTGGGCAACTGCACTCCCACAGAAAGTAAATACTGGAATTTCCCTGTGGGATTAGGAAAATGTTTTTCACATTCTAAACTTTGAGAACAACTTTTTCTGCAAAACAAATATCCACACAAAATACATTCCCATTCACTTGAAACACTGAGCTAACAGATGAGAACCAAAACAAACCAAACCGTAAAGGGCCCAGTACAGTAGCACTGGCTGCAAACTAAGTAAAGAGGAAAAATAAGCAAGGAGCATAGCTGATTTGCAATCTATTAGATACCAAAAGAATTACTCTGTGAATGAATGGCAATTGTTTCAGGAACATGGGCTCATCTCTTAATATTGTATGTAAATCACTGGTTGAAGCCTGGAAAGTTACTTGTAAAATGGCTTAACAAAATGCCAGGGTCTCCAGAGCCTGGGTTGCCGTGAAGCCTCTCCTAAGTCTGCGAAGTTACCTTAGTTAATGCAGAGAGGTCTGTCTAAACGGGCCACGATGCTGCCTGAACCCTGCAGAACCCTCCAGCTCGAGCTCGTGTGCTCTGGAGCCTGTAAGATCCCTACAAGGTTCATGCCGCACTGTCTACATCAAAGAATTCCTTTCACTGCAAAACTGGGACTTTTATGGCTCCTTTCTGGTACATTAAAGGGACTGGATTGAGGATCTTTACCATTTGTGCGGAAGATTTCCTTCTTCTGGGATTACTTAGGGTTAAACAAACAACTGATTTTTATATGGCCCTCAAAAGTAGCTTGAAAGCACCCGAAATTCAGCAGCTGCAAGAGGCTGTGATCTGCCACTAGCAGCAAAGCAGAGCAAGCCTTCAACATCTGTGATTTTATTTAGAACAACTGCACTTAGGACAATTGCTACAACTGCTGATTGACAGTCAGAGAAATCTCATTTGCCTGTTTGAATTCTGCTGAGCAGAAAGAACAGAGTGCAAAGGGCTTTCTGGCAAGAGTCACTCATATAAAAGAAGCCTTTCCTGGCATGATGACTGATGCCATCATTGGTGTCTTGCTGGATGGGTTAGTAGAAGTTTGAAATAGTCGTTCCTCCTATCTGTCCTTTTGATTCAGATGACCACACTGTGCATAAATATTCACACTGCTGCTGCCCATGTTTTATTTATTTTATGGATAAAATCGTAACTGAATTAACTCTTATGGAGAACAACTGTCTTTGAACTCAAGTCTAATGTGCCAACAGACAAATCACTGCAGATTCCTGGGAACAGGATGGGCTTCAGTGTGTCCATGTTACAAGATGCTCCTTTGTTCTTGGCGTCTTCACTGACGTCAGGCTATTACACGCACCACACAGCAGGCTTTGGGACGTGATGCCTCTTCCATACGAGGGTTGAGAACAAATAAAACATTGCATTGCTCATAGTTAAAAACAAGGAAATCAGTAAAGCTGTTAGATGTAAAGGTGTGGTGGATTACCCAAGAACATAACAACGAAAACAAACAAACAAAAACGTGTATTCCTTTATTCCTTTTGCTACTTGTTGGATGTTTTCTCTAAGATCTGTTACAGCTACCTGTGCTTAACTCAAAGTTACCAAGCTGGTGGGCGCAACTCCGGCTTAACTCTCCTTGCTTTCTAAGATATTTTCAGCTGGGTGTTCTTCATCAACACCCAACAGACTTGGGTACTCTAGCTGGGCTGTAGCTAGAAGTGACAAATTTAATACTGTTACTGATCACAAATGCATGGGTAAAAACCATGAGGGATGATTTAGGGCTCTCCAGAAATGCTTCTTGTTACACACTCGTCAGTGATTTGTTGCCTTGA
>JAUBOD010000244.1:3524699-3563427 GCA_032353885.1 Nothura maculosa | reverse complement strand
GCCCGCGCCGCGTCTGCGCCTGCGCCCGCCGGAACTGGGGCGGACTGGAGCGGACTGGGGCGGTTAGGAGGAGTTAAGGGGTATTTGTAGAACCCCTTGTGTCCTCTCAGAAAAGCAGTGAGAAGATGGGCTGTGTTCATTAAAGTGCTCTGGGGAGGAGTTTTTCTCATTGTAGATTTGACAAAAAAATCTATTTAAAGATTAAAAAAAAAAAATCCTGTGTGTTGCATGGTGAGACTGAAATTCCAGGAAAAAAAGGTGCCTGACTGTTCCTGTCATGTTGGAGATTGAAGGCAAAAGTGTTTGCCATGAGAGGCGTTGTGGGGCGGCACGGGCAGCGTTGCCCTGCTCCGGGCACTCCGCGCGCCTGAGCTGGATCCCAACGGCCAGTTAATTCCAGTGCTCAAGAGCTGAACTTGAACAGGGGCCAGGGCCACATAAGGGGAACAGCTGGGGCTGAAGAAGCGGAGAGAAACAGCATGTTCTCATTGCCTGGAAATGAATGCACATTGCGGACTTCTGTGGGCCAGACTTTTTCCTTAAGTGTTGCCCCATCCTCACTATTTATAATGTCAACCTCAGTGGAAATGCCCTGCACACGCTGCATGCATTTTGTAGCGTGGGCTGTGGTTTATTCTTGATGGGGCTGTGGTTGCTGATGTCCATCTGGCCCCTAGTGGGGTAATGTGTGCAGGATGGGAGCCCAAAGAGTGGCAGGCAGTGGGATTTTAGTAGAGTTTCATGAAAATTTGGTCCAGGAATAAATATGAACACAGGTATACCCAGTGTCTGATGGGCCAACCACCTCTGCCACCATCTCTCCCTCTCTGTGATGGCCTGTCAGTGTTTGCAGCTCATTATCCATTTCCACCTGCTTGTCGAGGCAGTTGAGACCAAAAATACTTCCCTGCCTCATTCCCTGGTTTCTAGAATGTCCCTACTCAGGCTCAAGGGAAGAGAAGAGAGGCAGCATTGAAGGGAGCTTGAGGAAAACGGCCAAAGCTGAAGTGCTGGGGAGTTTCCAGGGGTGTCCCCACAAGGCAGTGGAACGACAGGCTCTGTGAGAGGGAAAATCAGCCCATACCTTCCTGCATCCACGTGCGGGGAAGATACAGTCATGGCGTGAAAACCTACCCGTCACTGAACTTCCACAACGTTACAGTGAATTTTGTTTTGGTTTCCTAGTGAAGGAGTATGGTTTGTGCTCTTCCTCATACTAGGAAAATAGGATTGCAGCATTGGAAGGTTTACAGCTGCAGTTGCAAAATTTGAAGATATACAGCTCTTCATTCAGATCCAGTTTTTCAAAGACACATCCCTAATATTGCCCATGCCCTCAGGCAGTTCCCATTCAAGCAGTTAGACTGAAACCTAGTGATTACCGTTGAGTGTCCCAATACCTGTCACAGATGAATGGCAAATTGGTTCCCAAGTCATTCAGCACTAAAAGGTCTCATCCCCTGCAAGGGTCCAGATTTAGTTTCTTTAAATTGCAGGAGACAAACGACAGTGTGAGAATCAAGCAATTCTTTTCTGCAGTTTCTGAAGTCCTAATATTTGACTCAAAATTTCTATATTTTTGGTAGCAGTTGCTAGAGCCTGGTGCCTTTGATATTAGCTTATTTTTCCCTATCTCTGTACTTCAATTATATGTGTATTTCAGCCAATAAAAATATTGGCACAGTTTGACATTTCTAAGAAGAAAAATATAATCTAGACAAAATCATGCTGTTTGCTTAACCTTATGATTAACTGTTTGTTTATACAGCAGTTAAAAAAAACTCTGAAATCTTACTTACAAAAAGTAAGACGCTGTCACAAAATAAATAAAACGTTTTCTACTTCAGATGCAAGGTTTTGCATAATCGCAGTACCTGAAATGGCCCTGAAGCAGTGCGCTTTATCAGTTTACATTATATATATGATGACTGATTCTATTTGTGTAATCAAAAAGAAAATCACTGTCTTTCTTGCATGTCCAAGTAATGCTGTAATACCAGTGCACAGAATGGATCAGCCCGGGGATCAGAGCCAGGGCATGCTGGGGATCTGCAGAGGACGTGGAAGAGATTTTGCAGAAAACCCAAAAGGGCCATTTGTACAGCGGTTGATCTAACAACACATATCTCTCACTGCCAGGAAGCTCAGGATCCCCGTGAAGTTTTGTATAAGCTCTCATCCTCCTTCCAGATGGGATGGACGGGGATAGATGGGGGAAACGCCAGTTTCAGCAGGGAGTTTGCTTTGACATCGCCCCCTTGTTTCTACAAGTCTCTGTTCTCCAATATTGTAGCTAGTCTTGGTTTCAATTTTCTGCTGGAGAAAATGTCCGCAGGTGACAGCTCCATGCATCATTGATGCTACTCTGGAGCTGAGTTCTTCTAAATATGGATCAGGCTCTAATTCTGGTTCTTTTTCCATAAATTCTTTATTAGTCTGGCACCATTCTCTACAGAAGTACTCGGGTGAGAGCTGTTCCACTGGCAAGTCAGACCCCGATTCTGTAGTTAACTGGGCTCAAACTACTTGCAACTACATAATGGCGCTGCTGGTAATTCTTGGCTGCATCACATCCATATCACCTCTAACCAAATCTTACATAAATTTCTCCTTTATATGGGAACAGGTGCTGGAAATAAGCTGCACCAACCACCTTGTGCTTAAAGCCATGCACAGCTTTTCCATAAACTTTCATTCTAGGGAAAATGGAGAGAGGGAAATGCACACTGCTGATCCTGTCCCTCTTAAGTTACATCTAATGACTAGCAAATGAAAAAAAGGTTTTTTTTTTGTTTTTCCACAAAACCAATTTGCCACAATGTTGCAGAAAATATCCTGAGAGTATTTTAGACTGTTTTTGTCCTATATTTCTCCCATCTTGTGAGGGAACCACTTTTATGCAGCAACACAATTTTACCTGCTCAGTTAAGAATTTCTCTTGCAACTGTGGACAACTTCTGCTGTCTCCACTAGCAGTGTTGGTGCCTAATTCACAAATTAGGCAACTGGCACCATCTATTTTGGTACTATGGGACTTCAGCCTCTGGATGCTACTGTAGCTCAATAATAATAGAAAACAATGATACATGTGAGTGCTAGAATTACAGGAATTATTTCAGAAGAGTAGGACAGAAGTGGTCCTCTTCTCAGCCCTGCCAGCTTATTGAAATTGGTCGTCTTTTCCTGTTGCACAATAACTTCTATTTACGTCTGATTTATTATAAGCACATGTTGAGTAATAGACCATAAAGCTTTTGCAGCTTCTATTTTCAGTTACATTGTACCACTGCTGAATAAGAAATGCAATTGCTGAAATTTGTTTTGAATGGTATGTTGATTAAAAGCTGCTTGAGTTTAAAATTTCCAGCCATCTAAAATGAAAATCCTTCACATGCTTCATATCCCCGACCAGCTAGAGAGTTTATTTTCCTACAGTGTATAAATAATGGATTTTGCTGTTTATAAGAATCCATCATCAAACTAGGTTGAATTCTCAATTGGCAGAGTGAATTGTCTTGCAGGGAAGCTAACTAGCTGAAACTAATTTTGAAGTGGGGATAGTGCATAATTATGGTAACCTAGTGTACAGGGACTGACTCACCTGGATCAGTCATATCTGATACAGAATGATATGATATGAATAAAAACAACATTGGAAACATAGCTGCTTAGATATCAACAAATCCATTTCTGCTTAGTGATTAAGATGCCCTTATTTATCAGAAAGGAAATGTTGAAGCTGACATATTTCACATTAGGTTTTTCTCAGGGTGCTTTAGACATGTCTACAGGCAACAGTTTACAGTTAATCCTACCTTTGGAGAGAGGAGCGCATCCTCAGAAAGAGTAAAGCCAAACAAACCACAATTTGGAAAAATTACTGTGTCTTATATCTTTTAGGCTTTCAGGTTTTGGGCATGGTTCAGAAACAGTCTGTTCTACAGTCACCCTGGTAGGTGCTGTGAATTCCAGAGAGGCCATGGCCCAAAATGGCCAGTGCACAGCCAGGTGGGCAGCAAAGTCAAAGATGCACCAGGCAGAAAAGAAAGTGCCGATGCTGATGCTGTGATGGGAAAGTCTGTGGCAGCAGCAAAGCTGTGACCAGAAGAGTTCCACGAGGATGAAGTGAGCAGGGAGGTGATGGAAGGAAACTGGTGGAAGACATGGAAGGAGGCATGAAAGGAAAATCTAAGAGTATTAACTGCAGAGGGACTTGGTGGTAGTGCTGGAGTTGGAGAGTATCTGAATTAGAGAGGCAAAGGGGGAAGGGATGGAGCCTTTGAACACAAAGATATTTATGGACCTCTGAAAGCAGAGATAAAGATAAGGCCTTTCAGAGATGGCTGAAGATGAAAGACTCACAATTAATCTAGCTTTGGGAGATAGATCTAGTTAAGGGGGCTGCAGGATTTAAACTTCACTTTAAGCTGCTTTATGGCGTGCTGTGGTGTGTCTCCCTGGACAAGCCCTGTAGCAGGACAAGGAGGATTTCAGTTACGCACCCCAGTGCTATTAACCAGGCTCATCCCACAGCCAGGCTGTAGTGTTGTTAGCCAGCTGTGAGCTTCCCCACATCACCAGAGTGGTCTGGCATTGCTAAACCATTATTTTTCGCCCTAAAAAGAAGCTAGGAGATACATCCTGCAGTCCTTCACTTGCATCCCGTATTAGCTTTGAAGGTAGCTCAACTTCTCACTTTGTTATCCAGCAGTATCACCGAGAGTGCTCTGTGGATATCAGATGGCTGATTTGTTATCTGCACACAGTGGTAAGACAGGTGCTGAGGATTTTACCACAACCATCAAGTAATAAAAGTACTTCTGTAACAGCAGCTATTGTTTCTTTCAGTTTGATAAATGCCAAGGTAGCCGGCAGCAGAGGTAGAAACACAAATAAGAATGTAGTATCTTTACAAATACAGCCATTTCTCCTAAGCCCAATTCATTGCTTCAAGAAAACAGAGATGTAGAGTGGTTCCACCTCAGCTAAGCTGGAATGGATCAGTTGGGTCACTGAGTCCAGACCTTTGCAATTATGGGCACTCATACAGTGGCACATGTTTCCTGAGGGATTTTCCAGATCTCTCTGTACCTTCTACCAGGATATTATTCCACAGATTATCATAATTCATGTTCAGGAAGGATTTCTGGATGGGCAGTGCGTGTTTTTGCTTCTCGGTCACATCTCGGCTCGTAGCTGTTCCCCGTGAGTCGTGCTCAGTAACGCCTTTCCTTCACTGGTGGTCTTCAAATATTTGTAGGCTGTTATCATGTCTCCCATTTATCATTTCTTAGCCAAGCAATTTATATATTTAACTTTTCAAATCTCTCCTCATAAATCAATCCTCCTAGTCTTTGTATCATGTTTGGTGCTCTTTTCTGAACTCTCTAATTTGTCAATATCCAGAAATGCCTGTAACGTTCCAGATGGAGCTGCAGCAGCCCCGGACAGAGTGCGGCTATTTCTTCCTTCCTCGGTGATGTGATACTGTTTACTCAGTCCAATATTGTACTGGCCTTTTCACACCATATCGTGTTGCCAGTTTATGTCATTTAGCATGTGCTATCTTACTTGGATCTCTTTCATCATTATTGCATCCCAGATTTCTCCTTCCTGTTATTCCTCCTCAGATGCCCTTCTAGCCTGCATTTTTCAAAGCTGACTCTCGTTTAGTTTTCTTTCCGTGCTTCTATATTCTCTAGGAAACTCTTTTATTTGCTTTGTATACTGATCTCTCTGTCCTTCATACTTCTATCTGTGAGTTTCATCAAAGTGCTGCACACTCCCTTTTCCAGACCATTAATAAAGAAGTCAGACAAAGACTGTTCCTAGCAGTCATCCACATGGTAGCCAGGAGATACTTCTCACCACCTTGCTACATTGCAGCTTATTTCCTGTAATTCCATTACTTCAATAATTTGAAAGCCATATGGAAATGGCCAAGCCAAGTGGAAATCCTTTTTTTTTTCCTCTTTTCAGCTAGGATGCTATGAGATAAAACATCATACCTTTATTAAAGCTCATATACAATGTGTGCTGTGGTTCCTGGTCCTTTTTAATTATTCCCGTTTCCCACACATGTTCCCTTTTCTGTCCCTTTATCAGTTATTGACTTTTAAAGTCCTTAAAAAAGTTAGGTTAGTCACTCTCCTTGAATTCTTTGTCCAGTGCAAAGTTTGGGGTTATGTTTATATACTTGGGTTGGGTTTTTTTTGATCAGATGTTTTTCAGGTGTGTTCAGATTTGAATTGTGAGTCTCTGTTGACTAACTAGTCAAAAAACAAACCCCTCAGTCAACAACAGCAATAAAAATAAAACAACAAAAAGAACCCCACCCCCCCACATTTCTTTCATTTCTTTTAAATGTAGTTCTATGCTATCTTCAGGAAAAGTGGAGTTTTTTTGTATGAAAACTTCTGCACCATAACTTGGTGCATATGCCATTTTCTTGGAAAAAAAAGGTCAACTTGGGCTATTTGAAATAAGGGTAACTGACTTGGATTTCTTCTACTAGACCTTGAAATTGGATTACAGAGTAGCTAGCTAGCTTTATTTCTTGATTTTCATGTATAATTACAGTTAGTTATCTCAAGAAAAAGATGAAATTGGGTGATTTTACATTCTTAAAATTACACAACTAAAATAATCATAAAAAACTTAACCTTGGATGGCAGTAGCTTCTTGAAGTAATTGATGAGAGAAGGAGCAGAACATGATAGCTATCAGAAATGAGTCTTGGCTTTCAACACAAAATGGAAGTAAGAAATACAGGGAAAGACTAAATTATGTCTCATATTGCCTCTGTGACATTTCTTTCAGTTTGAGATGTTTTTGTAAGTGATAAGTAATCAGCATAACTGTCTTGGAGAATAGACAGATATTACCATTTGTCTTTTTAGAGAGAAAAAAAGGACGGAAGTGAAGAAAATTGATTAACTGTATGGCTTGTACCAGAAAAGTAACGTTAAAATACCTCTTCCTTCTTTTACCCAAACAACTTTAGCATGGAAAATAGGTATATTTCAAAACACAAGTACACAAAAGCACCAACAATTTATTTTGCATTGGTAGATTGCAAAGACAGGAGATGTGATCCAGTAATGCTTTTACATTTCTAATATTTACCGCTCTACACTATATTCCTGGATAGATCAGATTTTGAGATGCCAGCAAGTTCTATCTTGGTTATTATGAAAATTTTTATAGTGATTAAGTTGACTACAAAAGAGATCACACTTGGAAAAGAAATTCCTGTGGAATGTGCTATGATGATTGTCTGCAGAGCTCTTGGATAGGCCAGTTATGCGCTACAGAGCAGATAACTGACAGAACAATCATTTCATGCCACTCTATATTGTCCTTTTTTGCACTATGGTATGCAGCTGAAGTTCAATACGATCTATGCAAAGTCTCCTATTGATTTCAATGTGCTATGAATCTGTGGTGCATATGCTGAATGGACTCAAAGCATATTTATTGTGAAGGAGTCAATTGATGTTCTGCAACAGTCTTGTGTCTTGGATACAAATCTTGCACAAGAAATGGCAAAATTGCAAAAAGGACTGTAGCAAGAATGCCTGGTCTCTTTCATTTGTTTCTATCCTATCTAGAGGAACTATATGGAAAGCAGTAAATGTCAGTGTTGAGTTAGAAACGGGGTCAAATAAAACATGTATTCTTGGCCAAAAGTAGTGAATAGCTCTTCCTCAGAGATGAGGAGAAACTGATGTCAATTAGTAGTATTGGCAGCTGAGTGCTGACATGAAATGAATTGCAAGTTTCAATCAAGTTTTTAGAAAATAGATGGCCTCCTTATAAAACTACTATCACAGCTGGCACTCTGTCTTTTATTGACAAAAAAACAAAGACTGATCTGGCATGAAGCCTATGCAATATTTTAACTTTAATGGAGACCTCTTCACATCTATGATCGGGGCAGACTCATGGGTGAATGGCAGTAAATGTCCATCTTTATTGCTTGTTATGAATGTGAGTTTTATGGAAAACAGTAATGTCAAGATAACAGCTTTCCAGGATTATTAAAATTTAAAGCCTTTTTTTTTAAAAAAAAGAAAAAGCCCTGTGACTAGCTTAGTATTGACTGTGCACAGTGTGCAACCTCAAGAAATGATAGCACCTGCGAAACAGTGTGCATTTAGGTGACTAGTAACAAATAGGGGTGTTCCGAAGATGGGGCAGTCATCGCAAAGGGGTTGGTTGCTTTGTCTGCTGCCTCCCACCCAAGGGGGTCTCATATGGGCTCCTTCTTCCTGTGCACGGCTGGTCAGGAGATGCTGTAGGTCTCAGCAGAGACACAAGGTTTTAATTCCTGCCAGGCAAGGGTGCTTTGAATCTCGTTGCTGCTGTGTGCCAGCAGTCGTATTTCAGTGCCATTCTTGTTCCCTGACCTGCTGGCCTCTCGCTTTGGAGAAGCAGAGCACATAGGGACAAGGGGAGGGACGTGCTGGCCAGCAAGCAAAGGGATCACCAGGCAGGGAAAGGCCAGGGCATTTCTGTAGCTCTGCTGTGGCTCTCTGCTTGGCCTCTGTGCAGCTGAACCTGAGTTATTGGATTTGTTGTTGGAAATCCTCTGTTATTAGAAACATGCTCTTCATGTTTTCTGATGTTTATGCCTTACACTGGAATGGAATTTGGATTTATTAATGTTTGATTATCTCTCTTATTCAGCCTGCTCCTCTGCATTTACGTGGCTGACGTTTTTCCTTTTTTGGGGCTGAAACTCTTAGTGTGACGGCGCCGCGCTGGGCCCTGCTCCGTGCTCTGTCCGGCACCCATGGCACCGGTGGAGGCGCTGGGCACCAACACGCTCCCTTGCCACTGCCCCACGGAGCTGCCCTTCGGAGGCCCCACGGAGCTGCCCTTTGGAGGCCCGTGGGCCATAAGCCAGTGCTGCGGGAGGGCTCCCTGCTGCACCCCTGGTGTGGGAGCCGCCGACAGGCCCGTCCAGCCAGGCTGCAGCGCGGCGGTCCGGCCTGGTTGTAACCCCAGCACAAGCCGTGTTCACTCCTAACAAATCACAGGGCACAGTCGCTGTGAGCTGCTTCACGGCTTGCAAAATGTCAATGTGAGACTTTTCAGGAGCATTCATTTATTCTGTTTCAGTGGATTTCATTGACATCAGCAGAGACAGAATGAGGTCAATGCCGAATTCTTCTGAATATCTGCCTTCTAAGGAATTTGTTTTCCCCCTAGCAAACTGGTAAATAAATAAATCTGATGCTTTTTAGTGATTTAGTTTCTTGGGAAACTGCAGTTCAGCAGTACTTTGTGACTTGCAGAGGGCACCCAGTTTTGCCCAGTTGTATTGAGTTGAAGCAACAAGGATAGGTCAACTGTCTAAGGGCCTTCTTGGCTGAAGGATGGGCTGTGGGTTAGACCCATCAACGTCTTGGATCTAAGAGTTTGAGATCTCAGCTCTCAAAATCTCAGGAATGTCCTGGATCCAACAGCTTCAGCTTGAAGTCTTATTTCACGTTGTCTCTCATCATGTTTCCATGTCTGAAGTCCACTTACAGCAATGCTAGTTTTAAATAATATTCTCGATAAACTGTAGTATTTTGAAGAAAAATGTAGTGATCTTCAGGAAAGATGGCCAGCTATTTCTGTTCTTCTGTATGCCTGTGTAGAGACAACTCAAATTAACGGAAACCCATGGGAGCTCTGGAACACAAAAGCTGACCCACAGAGTATTTTGCCATCTGCTTTCTTTTGAGAGAAATGTTCCAGAGAAAGTTGGGAAAAAAAGTCGTGAGCGCTTTAAGGCTTGCATTGTGATATTGTTTCCTGAAGATTTATTGCCTTTTGATGGCAGTCTTTCAGCAGAAACTCATGAGTAGTTATGTTGTGAAGGAATTAGGAACTTCTGTGGTTTGTCTTTAATTTACAAATCAGCAAGAGTATATCTCTTGGAGGTGACATCTGATCTTGAGTAATTTACATTATATGACATGGCAACTTTCTTCTACATGCAAATTACCCTCAAGGTATGTGGCAAAATGTTAGTCACATTTAAGTGTTGGCTTACACCACAAAATGGACATCCAGCTTCAAAGTTTTTAAGTTTTGAGTGGTCCCAGTAGGAAAGAAGATATCCAAAAGCTGAATTCAAATCGAATTTGAACATTCCCTGTAATTTCATTGTGTTTGAATCTAGGATTTCAGTTGGCTCTTTCTTTCAATAAAATGTCAATTTTGATAAACTCCTTTTATGTTCATTATTTCTGTGTTTAGAAACATCCATTTGTTTCTATAAACTTTTCCATATGTCTGTGTCTTTTTTATTTTGTTACATTTTTATCATATTTTGTTTTGCTTTGGGAGCTGAGTAGCATATTAAATATGCATATTTGTGTTGGTTCTCTTCACCCTTATTGCCTACAGAATTTGTAATGAGGAGAATATCTTCCCATTCATGCCTGGGAGTAGGAGATTTCTAAAACAATTCCACAGAATTAGACGTACTATGAGGTTTTATTTTGGACAGGGTTATTCTCCTGATGAAAATACAGCCATCATATCAATTGAATATTCAGTCTAACTCCCTGAATCCTGTGTTTATGGCAAAGGATCAAGTCAATAAGGCTTTATGACTTTGTCACAGTAGAGTCCTTTCCTCATTCAAGGAATAAATCCCAGGCCACACAGAAACCCATTATGTATTCTTGATATGTAAACCATTCCAGAATAAAATTTAATAACAGTAATGAAACTAAATCAACATGACAAATTTCAAATAATCCACTGGAACATTTTTTTTTTATCATCCAGCTGTTAAGGCTAACTGCGATGGCAGAATCATGATGTGCAAAGTCCTATAGAGTAATACAATGGATTTTGCCGCTGCTGCAGCAACAAGAAACAACCTTTATCAAAAAACATCTGCCAAGTTCCCTTAGCAATCACTGGCAGCTGAGACCACAGCACAGTAAATTGCTCATTCTAGGAGCCCTCTCCTCTATCCCTTTGATGCAGCATACCAGTTTTTACTCCTGTGTGCTTGCTAGAATACTTGTGCTGTCTGTATGTTTTACTTATTTACTTATAAATAAAAAGCAAATAATAAAAAAAGGAAAAGTCCAGATACATCTAGATACATATGGTTTCCATCCATGGTTCCCGTACTTTACATACTTCTAAGAAGAGATGAAAACTAGATTTGAGAGGCCACATGTCATTTTGATCCAAAGGGTAAACTGCCTCCGAATGCTGATGTGTGGCAGAAAACGTCACTTGGGTTGGTGGGTTTGGTTGGTTCAAGTCAGTGGACACATTGGAGCTGGCCCCATTTTTGCAAAGCTACTTCTTGTCCATTGCTGGAAATTTTCTGAAAGCTGTAGGGTTTGTGCTGCTGGAGAGCTAGCTAACGAAGACGATGGTGACTAACAGATCGTGTCCCCAGAGCCGTGCTGGTTGCTGGCATGATGGATGATACTGCAACATCAGCTAGGGCTTTGCTTAGAAGAAAATACAGCCTGCAGGGGCTCCTGAGACATCAGAAGGTCTCACACACTGGTTGCCTGACCTGTGGAGAAGAAAAAGTCAATACCATTTTGCAAGGTGCACATACAAGACCAAAATAAAATCCCAGCTTTCTGCTGTGGAGTCAAAGAGCTGCTTAGCATGGAGTCTGTACACATGAATTCTTTATCTTCTGCTCCACGAATCTGCCCTACATCTAATCTTCACTCAGTGCAGCAACTACAGCAATGGTAGCCTTAAATAACAGAAGAGGGACAGATCTGTGATGTGAGTCAGGAGAAATATTTAGGTTTTTAATATCCTGGCAAAAAAATTAGGAGTTATTATCTGCAAGAAGAAGGTGTCCTAAGAAGAATTGAACTGTGCTATGGGTGAGAACCTGGAAGAAGGATTGTGGGACCATTGCAGAGGACTAGCACATGTGGTTGGGTTTGTACCACTACCAGTGGGTATCTTAGGGACTGTGGAGAAATCAGGTCCTCTGAAAACCCTTCCAGCCATATGTCCAGCCTGTGCCCATCACAGTGGCACCCATGGCCCCCTGACAGCCCTGGGTCTGCAGAAGACTACAAGAGACGGGGGCAGTGTGGGGCAGGCCAGCCCAGCCCAGCGGCAAGAACGGTACCCACAGCTCGTGTGTTCCTCCAGGAGGGCAGAAGCAACTCAGATCCTGATAATATTTTTAAATATATGATTTGCAGTTGTAAAGGGCTCTTCCCTATTTATATCCATCCAGTATTTTTTAATTATTTGACTTACTTTTGCCCCTGTGAAGCCTTCAGCTCGTGCTTGCAGAGCTATTTATATTCTGCCTTGCCTTGGGACTGCTTTCAGAACGGCTCATATTCAACCTTTCCTAAAAAAGTCCTTAAACTCTGGAAGTAGCTAATAGAAACTAGAATGCACAGCACACAACAAATAATAAGAGTTGCACCAAATTCTATTCATTATTTTAGAATGTCCTTCGGCTCAATTAGAGAGGAAACTACGGGCCTCTTGCCTTAGAATAAAACTATGCAGCTACATGATCATCTGTGCTGTGGTCTGTGGTAGGAATGGAGGGACCAGCTTGCAAATTCTGGCCTCGCTGCATATTTACGATCAATCTGTCAGAAAATGGTCAGTCTAGTAGCTGGTTTCAAGTACTTTTGTGCACTGATTATGAATCTTATTTTCCTTTTAAACTTGACATTAATCTCCTCACTGCATTATTGAATTAGTTATTTTGTGATGTAATGCAAAATTAAAAATACTCCAGAACTGGCTATCTACCTTGTGCAAACATTAAGCAATGGATCAAGCGCGTGGCAAGACTGGAATTCTCTTTTGGATTTCCCAAAGGAATAGGGAGTCACATGGAGGCTGGTCAGCAGCTTTGCAAGAGAAAACAATGGTATGTTTTCTCATAAAAGCAGTGAGTCATTGGAACCAAACTGGTTTCAAGAAAGGGTCAGTTTTAGAATTGCTCGATTCAAAAAATAATACTGGAAAAAATCTAATTTTTAGAGTACTTATGTCAGCATTTTTAATGGAAAAAATGTTCAAATAGTCTTGTCTTTTGAAACTCAGACTACCTCAACACAACTTCACGTAGTCAAAAGAGAAATGTTTTATAAATTAATATTTTGAATTTAAGAGACAATTTTTGATTAACCTTAATTTCATTTTCAATTAGTGAGAATTTTATGAGTTCTGACCTCTGCAGAAGTTTAGGGTGGGAATCCTAGTTGCAATTTCTCATTTTTTTTTGACACACGAACAATCTTACTCTACTTAGTTGCTCTTGGCTTTATAGAATATAAGACAAATCTATTTAGATTAAATATACAAAATCAGAGCTGGCTCTACGATACCCAGGTATCCCATACGTGTGTTGCCCAATCCATAAGGTCAATTCTTTTGCACAAAACCGCCTTACAATTTGCAATGCCTGTTAATGCCCAAGACTTTATTTTTACTACTCTTACAAGGGCTTCTGTGCCCCAACCGCAGTGGATGGCAGGGTTTTCTTTGCAGAGGTTCTCCCGGAGCTTTCCCATCCCATGAGAGCCAGGAGGCCCCTGCCCACCGTGGGACTGTCTGTAACTGGAATTTGTGGCCAGGACAAGCCTTTCCCAACGTCCCTTGGAGAGCCTAAACCACAGGGTGTTTTGTTCAAAAGTGGCCAATTTTTGTTTGAGTCTGGACTCCCAAAGGATAGGGAGAGCAACGGTGGTGCAGTGGAAGGAGAGGATCTCTCTCATTAGTGGGCTGTCCTTGGCGAGAGATGTTAAGGAATTTGTGGTAGAAGCTGTGACTGTTACAACCTTCATTTATTTCTTTTTTACATAAAATGGTGCCATGTGCCTAATACACATTAAAGTCTTCCTTACACTGAATTATCTGAGTACTCGACTTCTATCAACTTCACTACAGCTGGGTCTGGTTAAGAGTCACCCTCGTGTGACTGGGTTGTCGTGACGCGTGAGCTTTGTCACAGGGATCAGAACAAAAGCAGATAATTTCGCAGACCCCTGTGCTATGCAGCCGTTCATTCACTGACCTCCTCTGGAGAAAATCAAGATTTCTAACCAAATGTTCTCATGTCTGAAGAATCTGGACTAATGGAGCTGTTAGTTACCAAAAATCCCCAAATGTTATTACTCTTGTTAAAAAATTCATTAAAGAACGGCTTGAGGTTTCTACTTAATTATTCTGTTATTAATCTTTGAACTCTTTATAACGGCCGTGGTTTATTGTTCTCTAACCAGCTGAGCTTATAATTCTGCTGCTATATTTGCGGCCCGGCATTGTACCACATGATAACTCGTACTTTCTTTTTGTCCTCTCTTTACTAACAGCCTAATGATATTTTTGGAAATAAACAGGAACCGTGGGCAGGAGATGCCGTAGCCGATTCCTGAGGAGCAGGTAGCAGAAAGGAGCTGCTCTTGCAGAGGGAGAAAGGGGAAGCAGTGCGGCCGAGCACGGCCTTCCCCCCTCAGCCAGGTGTTCGGCTGAAGGGAGAAAAAAAAGCCATTTTTCCAAACCAAAAACTTAAATAATTATTAAAAACATGAAGTGGAGCAAACACTTTTGCGGTTGGAGTGCAGTAGCCTGAAAAATAACACATGCAGCTCCGCTTAGCTGCGTTGGCTACAGCCAAGTTCTTAGTTGCCATTACTGCCATGGTGGCAGGCAGGGCTGGCCTTGGGGTTTTCGGTGCTGAGTCAGAGGGGGCTGCCCCACTGCGCCCCTACCCTAAACCTGTGCTGCAATGGGGCGGCCCCCCATGCGGCACTGCGGCCTGTGCCGCCGCATGGGGCCCTCTCGAGGCCACGCTGCGAATCATCGCCGGCGGCGGGCACGGCCGCTCGCTTCCAATTGTAGTAACAATTTAACATCCTGTTTTTGTCTTTCTACAACCTCGGCGCTCTCAGTAGTTCCAAAGCTGCATTCCTGCATGTTTTTAACAGGATGCAACAGCCATTTCCGTATTTTGTATGGCTGTTTTCATTAGATTACAATTACTTTACGTTATGATTGATTGAGGGCTAGAACTCAGCTATTCATTTGATGTTCATATAGATGAAAAAATATCTCTTTGAAGTTAGTGTTCCTTTTCTGAAGGAAAAAAAATTCTTCCCTTGATATTTATATACAGATTGCTGAATTAACGAACAAACGCTACAACACAAAGCTCCGAATCCTCCATTCTCTGCACATGTACAACCTTCCTTCGCTGCTCTTCGTGAAGCAAACGTTAGAAAGGAGTGGGAGCATTTGAAATTGTTTAAAGATTTTTGTTTTATTAAAAGGAGATGCTCACTTTAAAGGCTACGCAATGCATTGTGTGCACACCTCATTTATCGCTCTGGGCTTTCCGGCTGCTGTAAAGCTGCTGTCAAAGTAGATCATGCCAGCAAAAACATTCTCAGTTTCTCAGTAAAGCTAAATGAAATCAAATATAAAGTTTGTGATACATTAAATCACAAATATAAATATATTCTTTACAGCCAGCTGTTACGTCTAAATGTGCACATTTTAAAATGGAAACATTTATCCAACATGCTGATTAGCAATTTCAGTTCTGAAAAGCCTGATTACATTTAAGATGCGAAAGATTAAAATGACTAAACAGATAATGTTAATAGTTCATCTTCCTTGATGTTTTTATATGTTTAAAATCTTAAAGTTACACCACAACTTCTTGCCTAGTAAACTCACTAGAAATAACATGGCTGTAATGTTTAAGCCTCTCTCTTGCAGCCAGTGTTTGAAAGAAATATTCTTGCTGAGGATGCAGGTCTGTGCTGCGTTTATGGTATTTACACACACGTCTCATTTAAGCTGCAGAGCTACGTAATAAATGGATGTACTGAAAGCGCCTGCACAGAGAAATGGGTAGCATCTTAATTACTAAGAAAGCTCGCTAACTTTTGGGAAAGTTCCTATTTGGTGTTAATAATTAATTTTCAAAGATTATTTCACTCTGTCAATAAAATCAACAGGAAAAAAAAGGTTTCAGTTAACATTTCATCTAAAATCCAGTGCTGTGTTAGAAGGTAATTCTTCCATTTTCATTCTATATTTCTTATATACTTGCACATGCAAATAAATGCAGAAATGAAAATATTATTAGTCCTTTTTTTTTTCTTAATACATTGGCAATCAGTGGTTCAAAAGTTCACACAATACCATATGTCCTAATAATATTTATCTAAATCTAAAATAATATGGAACTGTCAGATAGGATCCCGCATGGTAACAAATGATGGAATGCAGGGGAACTCTTAGATTTAGCCTTTTCTTTTCTGCCCAACAAGCTAATGCAATAAGACCAATAATAAAAGGTTGTGTAGTAGGCCAAAAGTCTGTGACAGATAAAAAAGAAATGTTGGAAACCAATGAAGCTTTAGCACAATTAGATTTTTTGAGGCAGTGCTGTAAGGATTGTCCAGGGCCTGTTCAGTTTTGATTGATGGTAAAATCATAACTACATCATATTAGCTGCAGAGTTCACTGACAGGTTACTGCAGATTAATATTGCTACTGCTGTTCACTTACCATCAAACCGGGGGAAATATGAATTGAGCTGCTCCTATAACAAACCCTGCATATTAAGAGATGAGGAATTTTACCAAACAGGCTCTGTTCTGTCGCTGGGGAAGGAGATATAAACAACATTTATCTCGGAGCTATGCAGATATATAGCAACGTACTAATTAGTTTTTCTGAGGACCTTGACGCTGCTGACCAGGTAGCAATCACACATGCTTGGGCTTGTTTGGAGCTCTGGTTTATGATTAAAATGATGCTTCCAAATGATAATCAGCGTTGGGTTTTTTTCCTCCTGATTTAAATATTTAATCCCATGCAAATTGCAGTGGCTTGTACTGCATAAGCCCTGTTCTGGACTGGAGGAAATGGGAGACATTTCGAGGTCGCAAAAGCCTGGCCTCGGTAGCAGCTCTTTGATCAGAAAAGGGGCAGCTAGAGAGAAATCCTCTCTGCTGGGTATTTGAAGTGGAAGCAAGGTCCATATTGCTTAGGACGGGGATGATGGAAAAGAGAAGAGAGGCAAGCTGCCTAGATCAGCTTTACTCTTACCCCCTGCTTTGAGCCACGCTTCTGCTGTTAGTGTTTCTGCCTCCGTTTTTCCATCAGTGAAGTGAGAACAATTCTTCATGGAACAGGGCAAGAAGTAATTCATTAATGCTCCTGTGGAATCTGGAACAGGAAACGTACTACTGAAGTCCACAGGTTTACAAAAACAATTCCCCCAGTGTAACATAATAGCATGTGTGATTTTGAAAATGTATGCATGCATCTTTACTGTAAATCTCAGCCGAGTTAAATGTATTTTTTGTCAAAGAGGCATTGTTTTCTTTATGATAGCTACTCTGTGATTCATGATTCAACATGCTGTACAAATACCAGAAGGCATAAGTGAGTTATAGATATTTCTCAAGAGTGGCACAGCAGTTCCTTATTACCCAATTCAGTTAAAATATCCTATTTATCATACTTTTATTTTTAATAGATGAATCCTGGAATTTTTTGTTAAGTCAGAAACGCATGTGAGGCAACATGCTCTTTGGCTGGGAATGAGTTCGGATAAGAAGTGCAACTTACATCATGAAAACTATTTAGGAAAATGATATATAATAGTCTAACTGTAAATTATACATCTTCAGTGGCACTTAATAGCCTTTTATTTTATTACAGTTACTTATTTTACCAGATGCCCAGATTCTAGTCACTGTTTGTGGCTATCATTTCACATAAGACAAATTTTTATTAGTATGCACCTTTCTTTCAGAAAAGTTCTGAAAAAGTTTGTTTGAGGATATAAGAGGACAGCAAATTTGGGTGATACACACTAGTCATCAAAAAGAAAACAAGCAAACAAACAAACAAACAAACAAAAACCCCAAAACCCAAACCTACTATCTTATAATAAAAAAATGTTTTGTGACATGTAAAATTTTTCAATAAGAAAAGTCAAGTTCAGAACAGAGTCACTACTTGAGTCAAGGGAGTGGGGGGGAAGAAAAGGGCTCCTAAGAGGCCAGGAATTGGTGTATTTACCTGTGACATGGAAGGCCCAGGTTCAAGTCCCTACAGGAATTTGAACCTGGGCTTTCCACATTCAGGTGAGCACACTGGCATTGGATCCCATTTGGACGTTGTATCTGTGTTTTAAAAGTCACAATAATTTGCTTTTGATCCCAGGGCCAGATGGGAGTTCTCTGGGGACTTCTGAATTTTTCAGAACAGATAAAATTGGCTTTTTGACACCACTGTTTTGCAGACCACGTTTCTGAAAATGTTTAGGAGGGTGGATAAGCTTAGATTTGCTCAGAAGTTAAATGGATTACAGGGACAAATTTAGCCATGACATAAATCCAAGTTGTTCTCGGTACCAGCAGGGTTGAATTTGCTTGGTAGACACTGTTTATGTTAAAAAGAAAAAAAAAAAGGCAACATATTTATTAAGGAGAGGATCAAATGCTAATCTGGGGCAGGACACATGGAGGGGAGCTGGAGAGAAGAGAGGGGAAGGCAGAAAGGAAAAGGTCATAGCGTGAAAGGGTGCTGCAAATTCCAAAAGTGTCTAATTAGGTTCCCGACTGTGGAATTTGCCTTTGCCCCAAGCCAAGAAGCCCAGCTGTTTTACAACAGGGCTTTTGCCTCCTAGCAATGACTGCAGACAATGTGTGACCTAAACTGCAAGTGTATTTATAAGGACAACTTCCTTCAGTCTTCACAACTGATTCCATAAAACACGTTCAAAATGTTATTTAGAAGGTCACATAAGTGCTTCAAAATTTTTAATGCATTTTTCTTTTTTTTATTATTTTTTTCTTTGCTTTTCAAAAACAGCAATTTTTAAAAAGTCCTGAAAGGAAAGGGATGTATTTCATTTAAGGCACCTCTCTGAACTTGCATTCCTTTGGGTTATTTTAAAAAAAAAGTGTCAGTCTTCAAAATGAAATGTTTGATGGAATATTAAATTTGATGAATCATTGCCAGTTTCCATGTTTGCTAGCTTTTATATACCACATTAAAGCATTCATTAATAAAGTGTCACACAACAGTGCTTTGATTGAGTCCTAAAAGGTTAATGACTTGATACAGGCTGGTGTTCTGTGCTTTACTGTTTGCAGACGGGTTGTGGTGAATGTGAAGTGCTTTGAAATTGTAACAAAGAGAAATCTTTTATTTTCCTCTATTTCCAGCCCAGAAAGCATTCACAGCTGACCAAGATGTTAAAAAAAAAAAAGAAACAATAACAACAACAACAAAAACCCCAAAAACAAACAAACAAAAAAACCCTGAATTTAATAGTGTTAAACTGCAGTTTAATTAAGAGCTACAGTCATGAGGATTTTTTTCCCCAACAAAACTTTCTTGGATTTAACAAGGAGCTTCACATCACAAGCTTGTCACAAACCCCATGTTTCCCACCACCGCACCTTGTCTGTATCCTTGAAGTGCCTGAGCTATCTCCTACTGGGGCTGCAGTTATACTTCCCCCTTGGGAAAGTAATCCAGAACTATTCCCTACTTTTAGGCATGCCAAATATTCTTCAGACTGTCGGAAGCTCTCAAAAATGCCTTTAAAATGAGACCATTGCAAACATACTTGTTACTTCAAAGTTGGATCTAACCAGAGCACAGTTGGGAGACAAGACCTCTGTTTTGTTCACTAACCTCCTGGTAATGGTCTGGTTGGTCATGGCTGGTCAAGTCCAGATAGTTTTTATGCTTAGGAAAGTCTCCTGAAAAATATTATGGTCCAAGTGGTAGTATAGGCAACAAAAAAGAAAGGAAAAAGCATTTCTGAAGTCTGTCCTCTTAACTATGCTGTCTCTGGATTTTATGAGATGTGAACTCTCCAGAGCTGCAGATAAGCCTCTTGACAAAGTCATGTGTGAAGTTAATTTTTTTTAAGATAGTATTGAGGTTCTGCTCTGAGGGGAGCTGTTAGTAAAACAAATGACTCTAACTGTTTTAGTATGGAAGACAAATCAAAGCATTTCCATGAAGTAACAGGGGTGACCTGCTGTAACTTAACCATTTCCTGAGCAAATACAAGCTGTTCTATTGGATTGGGGATAGTTCCCGTGTTAGCCATTGTACAGAGAAAAATAAAAGTTCATATAAAAGAGGCCACCAAGGGTTATATGGCTGCAATCATTTCCAAACTGAAGCGAGTTAGTATCTGTTTATGATTGTCAGTATCACGTTATATTGTTCTTGGAGAATCCATAAAACCTAAAAGTCTCGGCAGTATTGGCACTAAACGTCCAGAGGCTGCAGCAGGAGATTTGAGAGCAAATGCATTTCTACAGAGACGATGTAAAAACAAAAGTTAATAAAAAAGTTGACCTTGATTTTATTTACCGTCTTAACCCAATTTTCATGAGGTGCTTCATTTAAATGTAGAAAGACAGAGCCAAACACAAGCTAGTAAGATTAAGGATTTTAAACTTGTGCCCTCTAAATGTTTCTTTTGTTTGAGGATTGGTGGGGGGAGAAGGAAGAAGCCATAAATCTGCATCCCAACTTTCTCCCCTTGTGCGTCTGCGCGGCACCCAGTCACGCGCCGAGCAGCCCGCTCGCCCATTAGCCCTCCCTACGCTGCTCAATCCATTTGCATTTTCATAGTCACTTCCTTTGCTTTGTGTATAACAAGTGATGCAGAAAACGAGCAGGCAAGGACGTGGTTCTCCACTCAGCAAAACCATCCCTTGGAAGAAGCAAAAAGGACAATTGAGCGTCTCCAAAGACAGAGATGTTGTCACCCAGCGTAAACATAAACTATTCTCTTTGTCAGACAATGCTAATGAAATCATGTTTTAAAAGCTAATGATTGAAAACAACGCGCACTTGGACTTGAGAGAAAGCTCATGGAAAGACAGAACTAGCATTTGTTGGTAAATCAGATGTTTTGTCAAGTGCTCATACTGGCTAATAGCAGCAGTCCATTACAGTACATGGTCCTTACTGTCCAGTTTTAGCAGCTTCAAGTTTCTCAGCATGGGGGAGAAACAGTCATTATTTCCAGCTGTTTGACCGTGAAGCTGTTTGGGTAAGATGCAGCCTGTTTGCAAGGCACACGTGTATGTATCTGGGGGGTACCTGCAATCTGCACACACTTCTGCAGGAGCACAACAGCAGCAGCAACAAAAGGGAGACGGGCGCGCATGTGCGCACGAGCACATCATCTGGTTAGTCCTATCACAGAGACACTTCAAAGCAAATTATGCAGAGCAGCTCTTATCATCTGCAGCTGCTTCGCGGGGATGTCACGTGAGCAGCACAGTCTGTGAGAGGCTGGATTTATGTCGAGCAGGAAGTCAAACGTGTGATGACTTCATGCAGAGTCTGTTAGGAATCATGTTGCTAATATTTTTTCCACGTCCCAACAATGTCATATAAAAACACTGAAAATTATACATTTGAAGCCCCTATTAGATGACATGGGAAATGCGGGTGTGAGGGAGCTTTATTTCAAGGATGGGTTGCATTACAAGAGATTCCTTTTAAGCTCATCCTAGCCAGGAGCAAAGTGCTTAGATTTCCCGATTCAAAAACAGGGGGCAAATCCTCACACAGGGCAACTGTCCCTGTTCCCATAAAGCCAAGAGTGAGATGGTAGTTTAGTACATGATTTGCCTCATGTACTGATGAGCCTGATAGAAGAGTTTTTATTGCTTGCTCATAAACAAACCCAGTCCTGTTCTCCAATTAGGCCTCTGTATACTCACAGGCACTCAGAAAAATTAAATAGAAAAATAACCACACTTTGTGAACTTGAAGAACTCATCACTTCCTATTTTAACCCAGTTTTATGTCTCTCATAATAATTTCATATTTTATTTTCCTAGCTTACAGTGGCCTTCTACCAAGTCTATATAAACCACATTTCTAGTGATCTCAAAGGATATCCCTTGGCATTTCCAGAACAAAACAAAATACAAACACCCAGAAACTGCAGGCTCACACAGCCCCAAATCAAAACAGCTCTTATAGCAGGGTGAGGAGGCCTTGGCCAGGGGCCCGAAGGACATGTGGGACTCTGCCTTTGACTTTTATCCTCATGGGGTAACTTGGAAAGATAGAATCATAGAATCATAGAATGCGTAAGGTTGGAAGGGTCCTTAGAGGTCATCTAGTCCAACCCCCCTGCACATGCAGGGTCACCTAGAGCACGTGGCACAGGGTTTTAAAGATCTCCAAAGAAAGAGACTCCACAACCTCTCTGCGCAGCCTGTTCCAGTGCTCTGTCACCGTCACAGTGAGGAAATGCTTCCTTAAGTTCCTGTGGAACTTTTGGTGCCTCAGCTTGCAGCCATTTCCTCTAGTCCTATCGCTGTCCACTACTGAACCCCATCCTCCTCCCTGCCTCCCTTGAGGTATTTATAGACACTAATCAGGTCCCCTCTCAGCCTTCTCTTCTCCAGGCTGAACAGGCCGTGCTCTCGCAGCCTTTCTTCATAGGGCAGGCTCATCTGGGGAGAAAAACCCCAGGTATTGCTGCAGCTAATTCAGTGTTTTTGTAAGCTCATGGGAAAAGTAGAAGTGACTCAACAATGTAAATGGCAAAACATGCAAGACGGTTAAGGTGTTTAGGGGCCCAGCAGGAGGAGCTGTGCAGAGTCGTGGTGTCTGACTCTCCTTGGCTCTACAGCTGCGCTCAGAGGCCCCATGAGCTTTGGGCCTAGCAGCCCAGGCAGGGCACTCGGAGCAACTTGTTCCCATAGGGAACCTGGCCTGGTCCATAGTGCAACGGCATGCACGTAGAACACACATGTGTACATACACCACACACACATGTGCAAACAGCTACACTGCCACACACCAGGGTGACAGGTTGGGAGGTATCTGCCCACGCCTCTCCTTGGGTCCCAAAGGCGCTGGAGCCGGGCCACATGCACCACACGTGCTCAGGTCACACTAGGGTGAGGGCCAGAGCTGCCGGCTCCCAAGGGACAGATGGAGCAAAGCCAGCGCAATCCCCGAATCTCGCTCTTTACTCCTCTGTTTCCCTCTGAGATTCCCCTCTGTTTGTGAGGAGCCCTGTGAGTGCAGAACAGACCCTTCCAGCCAGCAGCTGTTTGCGTATCTGAGCCTGCCTCACATCCCTGAGCACAGTTTCTCCCACAGGCCCGAAGCAAGCGGGGAACTCGAGTCCTTTCTTTCCATCTTGCCAGCAGCCCTGAAAGGCTCCAGGTTTCAGCACAGGCTCTGGGCACTGGCGCTCCTGGGCTTCAGAGACAAAGAAAAGGAATGTTTTTCTGTAGGAAAGTCAAAAGTTTCTGTTTTACAAGTCTCCTTCGGGCATGACTGAATTCCCTAAGGAATGAGATTAAGCTGAGAGAAGGCCAATTGGTATTTTTTAACCATATCCGAGACTCCATGGTTCATAAATAACTGGTGAGCCCATCACCATTTTTAGCCAGAACGCCATCAGATGAACTTCAAGCAAAAAGCATGTCTTTATCCCACTGTGATTAAAGGACAGAAGGAAAATATTTTAAGAAGATTACCTTTCACTTTTTATCACTGTGCTTCTACTCCATAAGTTTTCTTTTATAAAAAGTCACAGCAACTTTAGGGATGAAGACACAAGAGCCAGTTACTCTCCCCTGTAACACCCCTACTTACTTGCCTTTACTATGCTTTCCACACAGCTGTGCTGTCTTCCTTTACTTCCTTTAATTTATAGATTTTAAGGACTCACACCTGATCCCATGAGTAATTCAGGGTGTAAACCCCAATAGGGGTTTCTACATCAGGTGCAAATTTTCTGCTTCAGAGAAGGCATCTCTTTTGGAAAGATGCAAAGTCTTGATTTAAAGACTTCAAATGATCTACCACATCCTGCAGTAGGTTGTTCCAATGATTAATGGCCCATGCTGGAGAAAGTGCTGCAGCTTCCAACTACTGGCTCTTACTGTGCCTTTTTCTGTAAGACTAAATAGCTATTTGTTATCAGAAATCTCTTTCTTATGTAGATATCTACTGACTTTGATTAAATCAACTTTTAACTCTTTCTTGGGTAACTGTAGCAGATTAGGGCAAGTTTTCCTGATTTTTTTTCTTTGAACTCTTTTCTAACCTTTTCTAGTTTTATAATACACTTCAAGGCCTGATTCAGTATTCCCACTAACATTTTCAATAAAGCTGCACACAGCTGTAATAGCACATCTTGAAATCAAGTTGATATTATGTACCTAAAGCTTGTCCTCACATCCTCCTTACTATATTTTAACAAAAGCTCATGTTCATTTGTTTAACTGCTATTATTCTCAAGTCTTTTAGGAGGAGGCTTGGGGCAGACACTGGCCAGTCTCTCTGAACCTGCCATGATCCTCTTACGGTGCTGTGTCCCAGCTTGCTGTCACCCAAAGCTATGGAAAAAGAGTGGGACAAGGAATTGGGTCTGTGGGACCCTTACGAGGGATGGTGGCTTTCAGTTCCCAGTTATTCAATATTATCACCTTGTTGATTTTAGTGCATTTAATATGAATGTGTTACTTAGTTGGAGTTTATATCAGTACAATTATTTTTACCAATGGAACTTGCCATTTCATTAAAAAATCCTGCAGTCATCCGTGTTTGACTACAGTCTCTTCCAGGAAAATGTGTAGAGAGTAATGGTCTTTGCCATCCTTTAATTATTTACTGATTGCCTCCAATATTAAGCTTCCGTGACTGGGATGACGGATCTTTTCAGATTAATAGGCCAAACATCCATTCGTCATTGCCTTTACCATTTAAAATATTTGTGTGCCCAGAGTTTCTTCTATATCCCTTGCCCAATCCGCCAGCATGTGCTCTCTGTGTTGTGCATTAAATACGGCTGGCTTCTAATTCTTTCATTTAGACATTGCTTCATAATCATAATTTGTCTCATGTAGAACTGCTGCCCAGGCCATGCTCGACCCAGACAAGCTCGAGGAGCTGCCGTGTCCTGTTGAGAGCAGCCTCACGCCCCAGAGCTGTGAGGTCTGAGCTTGCAGGAGTATTTTTGCTCATCTACTTCCACAAGAGTCGGAGGATGGACATTGTCTATTTTTCCCCCCCAAAAAAGCACAGTAAAACTAGCCCCTGAGTGAGCAATTACTGGTGGAAGAGCAATTGTTTTATGAGCTGAAAGACACGTCTAAGTGGGCAAAATAATCTAGGTAACTTTAAAGAGAAAAGGCACACACGGGCCAAATATTTTGTATTCTTTCTTTTTGTCTTGTTTGGAAAGACTGGCAGAGTGGAAGGATATATTGATAATTTCCATCGTATTTTAGAGAAAAATGTATCAATGAAGCATCTACTATTAGCAAACTATGCTATTATCCACTAACGTTATCCTTCCCATGCTATTCCTGAAGTTTCTCCTCTCCCTCTGATCTGCT
The DNA here is from genome assembly GCA_032353885.1 of Nothura maculosa. Classification (NCBI taxonomy): domain Eukaryota; kingdom Metazoa; phylum Chordata; class Aves; order Tinamiformes; family Tinamidae; genus Nothura; species Nothura maculosa. Next base: position 3,538,024 of record JAUBOD010000244.1, on the reverse strand, counting down.
TGAGTGTCACTCAACATTTTCGCTTTGTGGAACTTGTTATTTGCATTAGTTAGTTGGACATTGCCAGAATGGAAAGGGAAGGGAAACAAAATAACATCCCCCATAACTCATTTCTTAGAGCAAGATCCTACCAGTCTCCCGCAGCAAACACATCCATACGGCAGGGATATGTGTTGCTCCTAGGATATAGCACTAGCTGCATCTGGATTAAATCAAGGCCCATTGAAGTCAATGGGAGTTTTGTGCTAAAATGTATCTTGTGTGCTGTCATTTGGGCAAATGTCCACCTCGGGCTACAGCACAGGCAAAATCACCACATTTATTTTCACTTCTGACTTGCTGAAAGTAGGATTATATTACCGGTGTATTTCAGTCTGATTTTTTTTCTCATTTAGACAAAGACACCACTGTGCTATAATCCAATACCAAATACCACGCGGGAGGCCAGAGAAGTCCATTATACCAGGACCTGCAGACTTCATTTGCTGCCACCTTGCCTTTACCTCACTGTTTTTCCCTGCAGATAACACAACGTGTAGTTTCACTTCTCAAGCTGGTGCTGCCCATTCCTGGTCGCACTTCCCTGCGCACAGCCCCTTCAGCCCCGTTTTGCTCCATATAGACGTAATGCGTGGGAGAAACGCTGCCAAAGGAGCCATGCGGAGGCTGGGGCAGTCTGGGTTTTACCTGGGGCTTTCTCTGCTAGTGCAAGGGCTCTTGTGGGGCTAGATGTCGGCCCGAGCCCTGCCTTGCATGGAGGGTCACAAGCCAATCACAGCATGCACAGACTTCCTCCCTTGCTCGTGTTCATCCTCCTCTCAGACACAGCAATGGGAGCTCAGTGCTTGGGAGCGCACTGGCGCCCTCGCCCAGGAAAATGCGGGTGATTTCTGGGCTGCGCAGCGCGCGGTTCCTGTCAGAGATAAGCGCAGAGCTGCCCGGCGTGGCGCATGACGGCAATGAATGTGGCGGCAGCCGCCGGCCCCAGGGGCACCGCAGTGAGCGGTGCTGCTAGAGGCCTTAAATCTCTGCTCTGAAATGGTGAAAAATGCCCCAAGGTCACATGCGCAGGGATGGCTGATGTGGGGGGGATGCAGGAGCATGTTTGGGGAGCATGGATGCTGCATTCCCGCCTCCTGCTCTGGCGTATGTGGCGTGCAGAAGGGGCTGGTGCTCACTGCGAGCAGTGGCGCGGGAGCCAGAGGCCTTGTGCGTGTTCCTGGCCCTGTATCACCACAGAGGTGTCTTTGCTCGCACGGAGGCCTCCTCCAGCCATTAATAATCAGAAATCCTTTTTGCCTGGCAAATGTCCCTCAGTTCCCGGGCACCTGCGCTTGCCAGCCTGCTAGGAAAGGTAAAGTGAGGATGTGGCGATGTGGGGCGCTCCTTTCACACCGAAGAGCAGAGCCACATCTGCTGCCCATGTATTTCACCAGGAGAGGCTTTTCCCAGAAAAGCAGAGCTTCAAAGGGGTTGATATTAAGGCTGAATGAATAGGTAAAAATAATGCCCTGCCAAAACTAGGTAGCTCTCTGAAAGTGTCACACTGAGCTGGGGTTAACGATGCGATGGGTCTAAAGCGGTGGGAATTGTTTAGCTCCAAAGGGCACCATGACACCCCTTTAATGCTCAATATGCGAAATGAATCCAAATGAGGGCTGAGCTCCTGCCACACTCTGAATCGCAGCACTGCGTGTCCAGCGGCCCCGGAGGTGCCCGCAGGCACTGGTGTGTTGGGCCTCCTTGGACCTGGCCTACACTGATCCTCTCCCACAATATCACAGACACAAAGCTAAACCCCATGCATTTTCACATTGTTCTTAGTCATATGTCAGGGCCTTGCTTAAACCCATAGTTATATTTAAAATGAGATTATGTGGGTTTGGGGCAGCAGGAAAAAAGGGAAGTTCAAGCCCTTTTGGAACAAAGGCTGCTCTTTATAGATGTTATTTCAGAGCCTCTGCTCTTCCATGGCCAGAGGTAGCCATCCCATCGTGAAGGCCACAACTGGAAGTTTTGGAGGTATTCCAAGCAGCACACAGAAAAGTATCATTCCTATCTCTGCATCTATCCCCGAACGCTGCCCTCTATTTATATTTTGGTAGAACCGACAGTTACTTCATTGATGGTCTTGTGACGACGATATGGTCCTCTTAAATCTGCACTGACAACTTATTTAGGTCATGGAGTCAGAGTTTAATTTCCTCAAGTTAGATTTATTCCCACCGGCCGTAAAGAAATAAGAAAGCACATGCTTGTTGCTGATTCAGAGCCGGAAATCTCCGAGGTGTGGGATTTGGCCGGGGCTCTCCCTGCAGCCTCAGTCCATCCCCTCCCAATTGGCAAAGCTGCAGCAGGGGACACGCGTGGATGCGAGGGACGTACATCATCCCAGGAACTGCAGTAAATCCTCGGTGGGAGAACACATCCCGAGCAAGCAAATGGCAGGCATAATATATGTGAAATGATAAAACATTTTATTTTTATATAGCGCCGTTCTTCTGCAGATATGAAACTCAGATGAGAAATATCACCTATATATGTGAATAACCGAATAGCAATTAATTAGCTGCGATTGACGAAGTTGCACCAAGGAAACCTATCAGACACTATAATTTATATTTTCTAGAAAAACAGGAAACTATGCATAGCTTACTTGCCGCTATTTTTGTAATCTACCTGCCCCAAATACAGTTATTATATTGGTCACTGAATTTAAATGACGAATTCTCTGCTTTTAAAGCTAAGAGAAAAAGATCACTACATTTCTTATCAAGAGATAGTGATATACTTTCAGAAATGCACAGGATCTTGAAAGTTTGGTTTCATATCACCATTTATATTCCTGAGAAATAGACATGTCTCACATTCTGTAGCAGTGTTTTGTGACATTTGGATTTACAATGCTCAAGTTTAAGTCTCTAGCCCTTTGCAGTCTGTCAAAAACAGCTTCTCTGTTCATTTATTTTTGTCTTCTGCGCTCAGTCTGAATATCTTTTGTAAATTTATACTTGACAACCCTCGTATTTCAGCAGCTGGCTTTGTTTCACAATCTACCTTGCTTGCTCTGTTGCATTAGCTGAAACAACAAATTTAATCCATGATGTCAATAGTAAATTATAGTGGAGATATAATATATGCCTGACATCACGAAGGTCAAGGCCATGGTGAAAATACTGCAAATAATAGATCCAAAGGGTCTTCTCACAGGGCTGGTTGCTCGCTGCACATTTAATGCTGCGAGGACCAGATTAGTGCCGCATACTGCATTATGTTACCCTTTTAGTTATAGCCAGCATAAAACTCCAGCTAATGCAAGAGAGCCCCCATAACACGAACAGAGCTTCCAGAGAAGTTTGCTAGGTCATTATATTTCATATTTGCTAACTGATAAATAATTAAAACAAGAATTACTTTACTGAAAAGGTTCATTTAAGGCACACATTTCCCATTACTGTAACTGTTTGGAGGGGCTGAGGGAAACGTTTATTGCATACCTTACCTAAACTACCTTGCCATTAAAGTAGCTAAATTACCTCAGTGAATTCTGAGCACAGGAGTAGTTGATGAATTGCTTTTTGCATAAATGCACTTTCCCTTTGCTAGACCCTGGTTTTGTGTATAAATACCCACGCGTGCGCCCGCGCGCCCGCACACACACGCACGGAATGAAGCAACTCCCGACCTCTCTCAGGAAGAAAAATAGAGGTTGGAATTTTCTCTGTGTAATGAAGTTTCTTGAAGCACTGCTTCAGTTACAAGCATCCTTAGGCTCTCTGAGGACAAGCTCAAACCACGCTCTTTTACAATGGCAAAAGAGCAGTTAATGAATCATTTTCTCTTGTGTGAAAGTGCTTGTTCCTGTTAATTTGTCCATTTTCACAGCCAGGGCTTTTTTTTTAATATAAAAATTTGCTTTTGGTTGGAAAAACAGCTTGGTGCCAAAGAGGAAAAAATATAATGCTAAATGAACCATAAACAAATTCAATGTCAATTCAGTATGTGACAGAATAAGGATATTTCCATTACTTGAAGTTTTCTTATTTGTTTCATCTGGCCTAAAGAGGCTCAACAACCAAAGACCTTCAAGCTGCAATTCATCCCTTTAACCTGTCTCTGAAGTATTCTCATTCTTTTACAAGAAAGAAGTGTCCGTAATTAAAATTTTTCTCCCATGCTTTCTGCCTGCCCTGTCCATATAAGTTCAGTGGATAGCATCAAAACAAGTGTAAGGATCTCTGCACCTTCTTTCCTGAAGTTTCTTTCAAGAAGGTTAGGAAACTCCAGCAATATGAGGGTTTTTTTTTTGTTTTTTTACAATAAAATCTCGGAAGAGTGTGGAAACGAGAAGATCAGCAAAAGTCTTCTTGCTTCAAAGCAAAGAAGGTTGGGAGGAGAAAGGGGCAGTATGGTAGAGTCTCAGAGGACCCTAAGTGCACATATATTCAACCCAAAGAGACCTCTGTTCTCTTCACAGTGCCCCATATGCTCCCCATGCTAGAAGAGCTCCTGTTGTGGGCCCCAATTTCAATGGTTCCTCTTCAGCAATGGCCAAGCTTTAGGTCCCGTCACAGAGCTAGAATACATGACTGCCCCAGTTGGACACGCTTCAATCCTGCTCCTGCAGCTTCCACGCTTTCCAAATGGCAGCTGCTCTAACTGAATATGTAAGAACGTCCTTCTGCTGAAGGGAAAGAAAATGAGAGTGCTGTTTTCTGCAGAAAGCCTTGCTGATTGAAAAATAAACATAAGGGAAATATATAGCAACCAAGTGTAAATTTCATTTCTCTTCAATCCCGTAAAACTCCAAAAAACAAATAGCCTCAGAATGTGCTCTCTGTCTTAGCTCTTCCAGCAACAAGAGCACTCAGAGCTCCCAACACTGGCAGGAGTAAACTACAACTTGGTTCATGAGGGGGAAAAAAGCAGCAATTTGTGTCTTGTTTGCAGAACTGTATATCTTGCTAGGGCTTGACAAACATGGCTTTGGATTTCCCATTTAAATTGCTCCTGTAGCAGGTAACTTCTTTGGGGAAGCTAAAAACAAATTCAAATGTTGTTTGTGGCTTTCAAAGAGCATGTCGTGAGCGGGTCCCATAGTTTGGGGAGCTGCAGGAAGCCAGAACTGCCTTCACGGTCCCTGCTGCAGTGCCTTACACTCTCTGTGTGAGAAGAACATGCTTTCTTCTGACAAAAACAGTCAAAAATGTTTTGAGTATTATTTGTTTAGGCAAAAAGAAGTTTGAATTGTAAAATACATAACCAAATACTGAACTGTTTGATCTTGCCAGGCATAAATGGGCAAGTTGTTCTTGATGGCTGGGAACATTCTCCTCAGATAATATTTAGCTGCTTGTTTGTCCAAGTGAGATATTTCCAAAGGAAAGCTTCAATTAATCCTATGTGAAGAAAGGTTTCTTAGCCTCACTTTGTCCTTAAAACAGGGATAAAAGGGAACAGGAAGGCTCAGGAGACCCTGGCAGTGCTTCACATGGGGCTGTACACTGAGTGGGTCCGTTCTCCAACCCAAGCCAGGCTATGAGGTCTCTCCAGTGCTGCTCACTTCAGCTGCTCTGCTGCAAAGCAGAGCAAAGCCCTTCCTAAACCTGCTGGCGCTGGAGCATCCATCGCTTGGTGATTGCTGCCATTCCTGCACTGGGCCTGGATATTTACAGCTGTGTAAGATTTGCTTTCAGAGCTCTAGAGAAATTCAAGACCCTGCTTACAGCATGTTCAGGATTTTCTGTCCAAATGAAACACCCAAAACTGTGAGGAGACCTTACATTTCCTTCCTCTTGGCATTTGCGTCCGCTCTGCTGGCAGTGGCTCTAATTGCCGGGGCCACGATAGGCTGCGCGCTTATCTGTGATTAATAGACGTGATCTTTGCAGAATGATAAATGCCGGCAAGCAAAGGCTCCGCGGCTGCCTCTCCGTTACCTCAGCGATGATCTAAGCCCTGCGACGCGCACGTGACAGTGAGACCCTGTCGCAGCTGCAGGCACTGCTGAAGCGCTCCTCCTGCCCAGGGTTGGGTTTTATGAAGCTCTGCATGGACATGTCCTCCACGGTGCTGAAATCCTGCATTTCCATTCCTTAGCTCTGGCTCCTTAGCCCATTTGGGTTGTTTCCCCCAGGTTCCTCTCTGTAGGCTACAAAAGAGGAATCTGTCCCCAGAGCAGAGCGACAACCTGGCACCCAAGTGTCAAGACCTTGTGGACCCATTGGGGATATTCTGGGGCCAAGGAACGAGGAGCTGCACTTCCTCACAGCCCATTCCTTGGACCCGCTCAGGGTGAGAACCCTCCTTCCCACCACAGCCCTCTCCTTCCTGCACACTCGGGCTGCATCCCCCAGGCACGTGAATCACAGCTGAACAGGGCAGCCCTCTTCACAGGTTGTCCAGAAATCCTTCAAAAGGTCTCCTTGGTGGCTTGCTTTCTCCCACGGTAGACTTGAATATTTATCGTCAAGATGATAAAATGCAGTAACTGGAAAAACTACATGCTGGATTGAGCTGGTTCCTTTTGATATGAAGCAAACATATGTTTAAATACAAATGAGAGATTTGTGTTGCTCCAAACCAGCCCTGACAGGCCTGCGACGTAGCCCAAAGCTTGGAGCTGAGTGCCAGGAAGCTTGACAGTGTTCATCCTCATGATTTTCCTTAGATCCTATTGCCAGCACAACAGCATTATTCATATTACTTATTCACAGCCTGCTCTGGAAACCCTGTCTCGGGCTAAGAGCTGTGGATGGCCTCAGCATGATGGGGAGCAGGGGCACAGCTGCGGTGGCAAGTGGCCTTGACCTCACCTATGATCACATCAAGCTGCCTCCAGCACTTGTTGGGAAGATTGGCCAAAATCCAGAAGTCTTTACTCTTTCTCATCAGGCTTTACTTCCTTGGGTGATTTTTTAAATTCATGTTCAAGGAAGATATTACTTGCTTTGTAGACAACAGCATGGGTTTGTGAAGGTGATATGGTGATTGTCAAAGACCAAAGTGTGCAGGGGCTAAAGGGATGGGGCTGGTGAACACGTCTTAAGATGAGAAAAGACCAAGAGCTGTTGCTGTGTTTGGTAACAGGGGCAAGACAGAGTTTTTTTTTCCTCAGAAATGCAGCAGTCACAGACCCTTAGAGGACACATCTGGAACCACCTGTTCTCTGTTCTGATAATGATGTTTCAGAAGGCCAAGTTCGTCCCAAAGCTGCTGCACCAGTGAGCGACCAACATTAATGCATCTTCTGCTGTCTAGTCGTGAGGGGAAAATGGTGGTTGTGAATGACAACCCGCATGATTAAAAACACCCATTAAAGAGATTAAGAATCTGCAAATGCTGTGGTACACTGGATGCAGGACCCCGCGCTGCGACACAGATGGCAGCATCAGCAGCGGCGAGACGTGACATCCCGGAATGTGCAACAAGTCTTGCAGACCCTCCTGCAGCCAGAGATGCAGGCCGCATGCTGCGAGCAGATGGCTCCACTATGCTTCAGCGTACACAGAATTACTGATTTTTTGGTCATGCACGGTTTGGATTTTTGCTGATAGCAGGTTAATGGCATTTGGCAGTAACCGTTGCACAATCTTTTCTTTTCTTGGCAGCATGGAGTGCGGTCCTGAGCTCTCCGCTCCGCTGTTTCCTCAGCGGGCGCCACAAGGCCTGGGGCGAGCTCAGCTCTTCCCTATTTGTGCAGCAACCAACAACCAGGAAAGAGGCCCTGGCTCAAGCGGAGAGGTTGAGATCAAGCTCAGTAGTGAGCATCTTCTCCATACTCATAGCCTGAGCAGCATTATTTTCAGTGTATATGCTCTGTACCAATAAATAAGAATGAGATGTGGTGGAAAACGTTGAGTAAAATCAACATGAGAAACATGAGAATTCTGTCCCCTTCCTTATCTTGTGTTTGTGCTAAATGTCCAGGCAGAGTGGTAATGGCTAGAAAAGTTTTCCAGCAAAGATTGGAGTCTTTCACCTCTTCCTCTCAGAGGGATTTCCCACCTCTAACATTACTGATGGTTTCACCTGTGGATAAAAGCAAGCTCTGCACAGCTCAGGAACGTGCTAGCTGCCTGTCCTCAAGTAGACAGGATTCATCCAGGGGATCCAGCCTCTGCTTCGCTGCCTGTGACAGGTGACACACTCACCTCCTGGGAGAACTGATGGTTTTATCCCATGTTTTATTCCATGTTTCTCTCCCAAACCTGTCTCTTCCAAAATGACAGCTGTGCTTGTCCAGAGTGGCAGACCCAAAGAGGAAATGGAAGTCAGAAACCTCTGTCAGAAAAATCTCTGAGTCCATGACTAGACCTGGATCAACTTTGCAGGTCATGTGTGCTTTGATTAAGACCTTTCACTACATTGGAATTTATGATCCCTCTAATATCCACTACCTTTTTTGTTTATCAACAACACTTAATCTTGTAACGCATACACAGTGCAAAGCACAGGGAAGCCCAGCTTATAATAGTGATGATGGTGGCCAAGATGATCATGTTCAAAGACAATAAACCATCCAAACTCCAGAAACCCTGGGTCTGGGGACAAGACATATTAATAGACATGCAATTAATTTTACCACCATGAATTAAGAGTTCTCCTCTATTCTTAAATGATAGAAGATATAAAGAGTGAGAAGATAAATACCATCAAATTGAGCATGTGGTAGGCAGAATTGCTAGCAAAGATTCAACAGGAGAAGAGAGTCATAAAAATAAGGGAAATTCTGGGACACCAGTCTGAGGCCATGTAGGCAAAATGGGGTGCCATATGCCAGGAAGGCCAAAACAATTATTTTATCATCTTGAGGAGACTTCAACAGTTGGACAAGTAGAAGACTTTTAGGAAAAGCTTTAGACTATTCACCTGATTAAACAAAATTAAGTACGTGTTTAAGGGACTCACTGCCTTGGGATCTTAATTATTACGGACAGTTTCCATGCGTGTGTTTGCTTTAACATTGTCTCCTGCTGGAGAACAGCTGGCCGCAGACAGGCTGGCAGGGCGAGCAGGAGCAGGCGTGCGAGGCTCCGCACTCCGGCAGGTCTCATGGTCAGCACGTAGCTGCCGCCAGCCCGGCGAGCCCTGCACACCCTGCAAGGCTGCACGGCGTCCAGCAGCACTGAGCACGCACGTACCGTCACTGCTCCTTAGCGAGTGTCACGGGCAGAATATTGACACTTACCAAGTCAGTTTTTTCCCTCAAGTTTGGGGACGTATCTGGTGTTTGTGAACAAACTCATGCTGTATTGCTCTATGGTGCAGGGCTGGCTAGGGCTGTGTTCATAGAGCCCAGCAGCTTATTATTTTTGAGTTAATTACTACTTACCCAGCTCCAGCTGATTAGCCGTCTGGTATAGGAAGGAAAAGCTGCCCCTGAATAATGTAAAAAAAGCAGTGGAAAAGAAGAAAGGGGAGGCGGCAGGGGATGCAAGACAGTGCAGCTGAGTTACCAACTAAGGCTCGGTGTGCTGGGCCTCGGTACATCCAGCCCAACAGCCACGGATACTGGTCGTGCTGTTTCCAGCAAGCTAATGTCTTCATGCTGGGAAAAGAGGGGTTATAAACCTCTTATCTACAAAAAAGTTCACAGCCTGTGATGGGCAGAGCTGAAATAGAAACAGTAATTACATTTCTGTAGTCTCCTTCCAGAAACCTAGCATTTGTTCTATTTTTTTGCTTGCTCATTTTCTTCTATAATGAGAACAAATGGAAATAGAGGAAATTCCATTTAAGCACACAGAAAACTTTTTCATCCTGGAAAAGCTTTTTCTCTGGAACAGGAGGCCCAGCAAGGCCTGGGAGCCTCCATCCTTGGAGGTCTGCAGAGCCCAGCGGGACCCGGCCCTGGGCATCAGGCTGCCTTAGGGACCAGGTGGTCGCGTTTGTGGCCCTGCTGCAGACACCTCTGCAGGGAGGAGCTGGTGGGTTTGAGCAAATGATGCCCAGAAAGAGATGAAGAGCAGACGTGCTGGGGAAAGGGTGTCTGCAATACTGAGCAATGCAATAGGTGCTGAAAAAGAAAGCAAATACTTGAGGAGGGTGCCGAGGCTTGGAGCCTGATAAGCAGATAAGAGGTAGGTGGACTGCGGAGACAGACAGGATGTTATGGAGAAAATAAAGAAGAAAAATAGCATCCTTTGGCTTTGGAGAACAGGAGTGTAGCGGAGTCATCTAGAGCAGGCAGCAGGGAAGTGGGGGGCATCAAACACAGCGGTGAGGGGCCTCTCCCGAGGCAGGGATTAACCTTCCTTGTGCTCTTGCTCCAGCCTAACGGGGCAGCTACACCTGAAGGCAGGGCTTTATTTTACTTGAAGGACAAGGTTTTATTAGGAGATACTCACAAGGACTTAGGACAAGAAATGGGGTTTTCAGGCAAGCTCTTTTGCTGGGAATATCCATGAGTTGCTCCTGATGCAGACCAACTAATTTCCATAATTATTCCCAATTCAGAGCCCTGTCAGCATCTGGGATAGTGCTAGAATTTAGTCAGCAGAGAATTTCGCCCAGAGAGGATATTAAACCCCGAAGAGGCCACCGTGACCTTCCTGTTCAAAATAGGCACCGTGCACATCACACTGCCCAACAGTAGCTGCAGATCTTGTCGGCACCTGGAGCTGCTTCTCCAAAATCATGTCTGGATCCTCCCTATTCCAGAAAAAAAGTGTTCTGGATTCTGTTTCATTCAGGTCTTTTTCACTATAAAAAATAATAACAATAAAATAAAGGAAGAAGTTTTATTCTCAAGTGAGTCCATACACAGAGCTCTTTAAATACCTTCTGTATTATAAATTTACATCCCACCTTAATCTAACTCTGAGAACTGCAGATAAAATTGTATTTATAAGCAGCACATTCTCAGGGGATGAGAACTATTGCTCAAAATGCCATCCAAATCTGAAAACGTAATATTTACCCTGGATGGGTGCCATCCTTGTCTGGGAGGCTAATGGATCAGAAAACCCATCCATGGAAAAATGACTCTGGGAGTGGCTGAGAGTTCAGCAGCTCCTTCCCCCTCCCGCTCTGTTTTTAACAAAATTGCACTTCCTGGTGTTATGGTTTAAATCAGGTTTTAAGAAGTCCATTATGATGCATCTGTTTAAAATATCAAGGGGAAACACAATTCAATAAGAGTAAATGTAAAACAGCGAGAGATGGGCTGGGGTGAATCCTGCCTCTCTCGCTCGACCTGCCCCGGCGCCGTGTCCTGTGTGCGGCCGCATCCCCTCGTGCAGCTCCTGCAGCCCCGGAGAGGCTCCCGGGCTGCACACGGGCGGTTCTGCCTCTCAGCATCTGCCCACGACCTCGCACAGTCTACAGGAGACCCGAGGGTCCTGCACACAGGGCATAATTCAACTTAGATTTTTATTAATATTTAGTTGAACTGGACTGTCCTTACAGCAAACCAAAATGCTCCACGGCTCCTGCTGCTCGCCAGTTTATACTGGCATCACCATCTATGTTACCTGGAGAACACAGCACATAACCCTGCATGCAAATCCTTTGTGAAGGGGCTAATCTCTGTTTCTTCTAAAGCCAGTTCTAAATCTCTCCCATATGGCTGATAGCAAATACCCCAGTGCAGCCGGAGCAAACGTGACTCCAGCGAAGCCCGCAAGTCTGACTTCAGGAGCGCCACGATCACATCCCGGATCTGTTTCTGGAGCAGAGGGGCCAGCTGTGTTACTGTAACACAATAAGAAACCCACACCACCACAAGCCTGGTGCTATTCATCAGCAGCCCGTGACACCACGAGGTCCCCAACGCCCGTGACAAAGGCAGAGGCGGCGCGTAGGGGCTTCCCCAAATGCTGCAGCGGATCCTGAGGTCGTCAGCAGAGGAAAGGGGCTCCAGGCCTCTCCACTGCACTTAAAAGCTCTTCAAAGCGATGCGGGCGCTCACACACCTCACCCACATGCACAGGGTGCTCCGCGATGCTCCGGTGACTTTTTAATTCATGTGACTTCAAAGCTTTGATCATGCGGCTGCTCCGCTCGCTGCCTGCATTTTTTGCAGTCTTTACGTTATATCTGGTGACAGAAGACTAAAAATTTCATTAGAGGGCAGGGAAAATCATTATTTAGCTCTTATTGAAAACTTGTGCATTTGCATAGATGGTTCAGAGTTCTGATATTTTTTAATGGAACACAGCGGAATGGGATGTGGGAATTTTCTTCACCTTAAAAACCAAAACATTCTTTGCTCCCTAATATTCTCACCAATATTCTGAGATCATTGCTAATTGCATTGATTACTGACAGATTATCAGTTGTATATAAAAAGAAGAAAAGCAAGTATTTTGCCATTTATTCAAAATATATTTTTTATTACTTTGCCAGTCAAAATAACTATGAACAACAGAAACCTCTCCAAAGGGCACTCTTTTAATCCGAGCTGACGAAGAAGTTCTGAATCACTGCGATATAGGCACGTGTCGCAGCTGTATGCTCAGCATATGCGCCCTAATCTAGTCAGCTTCATCTACAAACTGAAATACCTATTTTTAGCAACTACCCAATTTAAGGCATCCCAGCTAAAGCCGCACCGTGTAACGTTCTCCCTCCAGCTTTCCCACTCATCCATGTGTCCCACAACAAAGCACGAGCTGCCTTCCCTTTGCCCATACGCAGCGCACGGACGCAGGATCAGCCGAATGCCGCTTGCCTGTGGCGCTGTGGGTATTCCTGCCCTAGGGAACCCAGGCGGGAGCTCTTGCTCCCGGTGTGAACCAGGGATCCCAGGGCTGGTTTTGCTCCCGCGGGGAGGATCGCGGGGCCCATGGGCTGCCTGTGCCCAGCGGCGCTTGGCCTTGGACATCGGCCATGCTGGCACCCTGCATGAAATCCAAAGGAAACGCCGCGCAAGCCATTACTGTTATTAGTGCTATAGCTGCTATTACTGTTACCATCTCCCACGCTACCTCGTGGGCTGCTCTAGCCAAGCGCTTTCCGGATCCAGGGGAAGCCGCAGTAGGAGGAGGCGCCCGCGCTGCCGCTGCCGGTACCGGTACCGGTGTCAGGACCTGGCAGCAGGGGAAGGCTCCGACTAACCTGGCTGCGCGGGGCAGGCGCAGCCGCGGGACCGGCCCCGAGGTGTTTCCCTCGTGGCGCTTTCAGTTTTTTTCCGCCTTCGATGTGTAAGAAAATAAAAAAAAAAAAACAAAAAAAAAAGAAAAAATAAGAAAAAAAAAAGAAAGAAAAAAGGGGAAAAGGAAAAAAAAAGGCATCAACGCGAGGATGCGCGGGCGGCTGCGCGGCGCCGCCGCATTCCCGCTCCCACAGCGCCGCCTGGCGGGCGCGCCGCGCGCAGCCGCGCA
>JAUBOD010000244.1:3482392-3524577 GCA_032353885.1 Nothura maculosa | reverse complement strand
TAAGCCCACTCCACGCCGCTTTGCCGTCTATTACATGCTAATTTAATTTTACTATGGACGATATTTTCAGCATTTGCTGAGGACAGTAAATTTTGTAGTTTATGTTATTTCACTTTTTATGACTTTTTAACACTTAATAAAATTTTATTAGAGCACTTTTGTGTTTACAAGGCCACAAAACTCTTGGCAGGTTGTCAGAAGTCCTTTTTATTATGATCCTACTGATATACTGCGAGTAATGAAATAATCATGTCCAGAAATGTATCAAAGGCCAGAGGGATTATCCAATTTAATAGCTCTACAGATGCGCTGTGAGGGATACGGACAGGCAGCGCGTCGACAGCCTAGGAAGCCTGCACGAGGAGGAGGCAGACTTGCTTAATTTCTTTACCATTTCAGGCTAATTCGGTGCTGTCCTAAAGGCTACGTGCTCAGTCATGTGACTGCTGGCAGTTTCAATAAAAATGGATTTATTCCGTTGCAAAAAGCTGTTTTCTTTTTTATCCCTCTTCCGCATGCGTTTAACACTGCTGTGCTTGCTCCTGTTTCTCCTCTGCTTGCAGCGTTCTTTGAAATACAATTTGCTGACAAAAAAACCAAAAAAACAGCAGTCATAGTGCCAGTTTGCAGTAAATTGTGGCTTTGGGCAGGCGGATTTGGTCTTCATCCAAAAAAAAAAAAAAAAATATATATATATATATCTATAGAGAAATACCAAAATAAACAGACATAAAAAAGGCAGCGGCAGAACAAGCTGGTGCTCCAGCGCACAGCGAGGTGTTGGGTGGCGGTGGGTGAAGCGCTGCCTTCCGCTCTGCCCCGAGCGCGCGGGCAGCCGCAGAGCGCCCGGCTCTGTTTTTCTGCACCGCCGTCTGCTCCCGCCTGAGATTCTGCAGCTGTTTTTAAGGTCATTTCCTTTTATTTTAAATAATTGTTCATTTACCGTATGTTGTTAAACTCATTCTTGCGTCCAAAGGAGGCGATTATACTTCCTGACCCCGAAAGCAAGGTGGGTGGCTTTGTTTTCTAATTAAATTTGCTGTGTTCAATTTCATATTTTTCTGTCCCCGCCGTTTCCTAAGGAGCGTGCCAGGAAAGATAAAAGGCAGCAGCGACACCCACCATGCTGAAATGCCACCGTTGTCTCCTTAGCACACACCGCCCTGCGCTTCCCAGGGACACTGGGCAGAAATTCTTCCACCGTTTTCCAGTTAATTGGTTAATTACCTGTGAGAAACGGGCAGTCGCTGCCAGGCTGGAGCTCGGCCCCATCTCAGCCCTTCAGAGACCCTTCGTGCCCTGCACAGACACGTGCCGCTTATTCCCAGCTACCTGGTGCCCTGTTCGCAGGGATTTCTGTTAAAGAACTGTCTGTGTATTTCAAAATATGTTGATAATTTTTAGTGACTTTACAAACAGACACGAAGGCGAGGCCGGGGGAGAGCGGGGAATGGATGTGGAGCTTCGTGCTGAGTAGCAGCGGAGCCTCGTGGCTCCCAGTCGGTGCCTCCGGGACCTGCGGGCCGGCCTTGGCAAAGGCGCACCGGCCCGGGCACAGCATAAATCTTCCCATAGCGCTGCTCCAGGACAGGAGTTTTGTTTCTCCAGAACAATGTCATCCACTGTAAATCATTTGCTTGCAGGTCAAGGTCAATTTAAACTTTCTAGACCTTTAGCGGCCCTTGGGCGGGGACCTGCGGTCCGGGGCCATGTGTGGGGGCCGCACAGGGCCGCGCTCCCCTCCGCAGGAGCCGCCTGGTGCCGTGGCGCTGAGGGAGCTCGCTCGGGGGAACCCGCGGCCCCGCCGCTCCTGTGTGTATCCTCACCTCGCTCCAAGGCCCCCTTGTGTCCTGTTTGCCCGGCCATGGGGCAGGCCGTTCCACTTGCGCTGCGGGGTCCTGACAGACACACCTTGATCCTTGCAGGGAGCCTCCAGGAGGTCCTGCCATTGACCACAAGACTGAAAACGGCCATTTCACAGATCAGGGCAAAACGCAGCAAAAAATACGGATCCCTTGAAGCAATACAAACACTTCCAGGGCCTTGGGAACCATTGCTTGAGAAGAAAGGTCTCCTCGAAGTCAGATGTATGTTCCCCAGTTCCACGGAGCAGCCCATAGGCCCATCCCTTCCCTGCAGCCCAAGGGCGTGCTGTGGTCTTCCAAGGAAGGCTTCAGCTCAAGGCTCTCCAAGGAGCTCCAGGGAAGAAAGAAAATTATAGCAAAGTTTCATAAATCTGTCCCATGATTTTTTATTAAAATGACGACAGTTGGAGGGAGAAGGAGTGAGAGGCAGGGAGAGGCTGCAGCTGACGAGCTGATGAGCTCATCATATTTGAAGAAAACAAACCTTTCTGGCAAAGCTCTAGGCTTTTCTTTCCTATGCAGTCATCTGCTATGGAAACCAGTATGCAGCAGATGTAGAAAAAGGCATAAATACACAAAGATAATAATGATATAAACAAAATATTTGAAAAGAGGACAGCTGTAATGCTACCTGTATTGTAGCTTTGTTATAGTTTAATGGACATATGCCAATGAGCATTGTGCCTCTGTGTCCACGCTGATAGATGTAGCCTATAAAAGCTTTCTTGAGAAGAAAGTCAGATAAGTGAAACTCGGTAGAAAAATAGCTGCAGTTTCTGCAGCTATAGATTATTCAATCGATGAAACTCCATCTAACTCAGTACTACCTACGTCCTTGGATTTTCCTTATGAACTCCAGTGTGAGGCACAAGCGGCATCCCAAATTCCTGTGCACAAGGGGTCTTTGGGAGCCCAGGAGCCCTGCAGGGTTGGGCAGCAGCTCCAGGGCACGGGTTTTACAGCTGAGCCCGGAGAGACGATGGTGGCTCCAGTGCTAGAGGCTGAGGCTGTGATTGCTTTTAGGCTTAGGGATGTAGTAATCAATTATAACATAGTGTGCTTTAAGTTCTGGAGCTGCGTGGTAGTTCTTGTATCGCTTTGTGTTGTTTATTATTTTGGCTTAGTCTCATTTTTCTTTTCCTTGTGCCACAGGTATATATATATATTTATGTATGTCATTACTAGTTCTCAAAAAAACCCCAAACCAAAACATTTCTTTACTGCCTGTTTCCTGGTAACTTATGGAGACAATTTTGTTTATGGCAACCATAGAAAAGTAGAAATAGAGTCTAACAAGGCTGTCTTGAAACACCCCTCCTCAGAGTAACTGCATGGGACCAGAGGGCGATCCTGGGAGACAGGAATTAGTGACAGGAATTAGTAAATGCAGTTGGATTGCAATTAGTAAATGCTCTGCTTTCCAGGGGCACTCTGAGGCAACGGTCGGGACATATTTATACCCCAATACAGATGAGAATTACCAGAATCTTGAAATACCATCTAGAAGTATTTTAACGTGAACAGGCAGGAGCTCTTGAAATGTTTCTCATGTTAACAAAGGATGTCTCTAAGAAGTGTCCTGCACTTAATATTATGTGGCAATCATTGCTTTTAAAAAATATTACAAACAAAATATAATTCACCACATCAAAATGAAATTAGGATATGTAATCATTTAAAGCTGATTAAAATAAAAAACTTGAAGAAGAAACTGAAATGTGTAAAACTCAGTGTATGGACAAACAGGACTTACAGAAGATTCCAGAGGCTTCCTGAAACCTTTCACAAATTATTCCCCAGACTTCAGGGCTGTCCTGAGTGTGAAGTGGCATCTTCTCAGGGCAAATTGTCATTGTTGCCATACAAAGTTTGCCTAGACTTATCTCTACCTTTTACAGGGGCTTCAGTGAAGAACTCTCTAGCTTCTCATATTGCTCCCACATCTTAGTCCAACCTCTCATCAGGATGAAAACAGAAATGTCGGAGAAGGTGTGGGAATGGATCACTGTGTGGGATGTGCACAGGTCAATGTCTTTCAAAAACGCGTCCACTAGATAACTAGAAGTAGACTAGCAGAAATAGAAGTAAATCTGCACCAGCAAGCTGAGGTGCCCTCATGGTGTAGGAAAGAGAGTGACACTTCAGTAGCTCTGTCCCTTTGCGTCCTTTCCTTACATCTCATGCCCTAAGTTTAAGCAAAAATATTTTGCATAAAACTGTCACCTATAGAGTGAAAAGTTTACAGCAGATCAGTGGATCAGCTGCATCAGAGCCCTGCGTGGTGAGAGCCAGGCAAGCAATGCTGAGCTGCACGGCCATCAAGCAGGACACAAAAACAGGGGCTGGAGGGCCTGGTCCCCGACGATCCTTAGTCAGCCCCACACGTACATCTGGCTGGAGGAAGGGGCAAGGGTTTGGGTCAGCTCTTGGGCTAGTTGAACCGAGCCTTCTGTGAATAAAAGTCTTGGCAATTTATCCAGCAGGACAACTTTGCCCATCAGGTTGCTGTGATTTAAGTGACATCCTTTTTATCACAATGACATTGAACCAACCTGAAAAATACTTCAAGATACTAAATCCTTCAGGCTTGGTATCTGTAGTAGGTTCCTCTGTCGGAGCTGGAATTTTTCCACCACTGAGGACATCTTTGCATTACGGAGTCCCTTGTCTTTCATTCTAAAGGTATGGCATAGACCTGTCGAGGTGGCACCCTGCATTTTCTCAATGGGATGCAAGAAGATGATGGTGGGGTTTTGTTTGTTTGTTTGTTTTTAATTCTATGAAATCCTGCTACATAGAAAAGGTAACTGAAAGCAAATAAATATCAGAAAGGAATTTAAAAAGGCAATAGCAATATCACAGAAAGAAGGTTATCTTTCATGCAAAGAATTACCTCTATAATCCACTTACTTTTAGTACATCTTAATTGCATGTCCTCACTGTTTCAAACTATTACGGTCCAAATATGCTTCAGCCATTTCCCTACAGGCTAATAGTGCGATATGGTGAACGTATGTCAGATTAATAGCACACTCGTTCAAAAATATCCCTGAAACCAGGTAGGGCCTGGCCCACCATCCATGGTAAATCAGCAAAAACCTTCCAATTTCTTGTGCAGCTGTTGAGTTGGTTGGTCTTGCAGTGAATATTAAGAAAGGACAAGAAGAAAAACCACGTTGAGTGATTTCCCCAAAGCTGCGTGCTGCCGCACACCGCTCACGGGGATGTGTGTGCACGTGCCTCATGAAAGACACATAGAACGGGATGCTGTGTGAAGAGAGAGAAATCGCTAACAAATTGCCAGAAATCCTGTAAGAAACACGAGTCGACATCAAAGCAGCACCTCTTACATGCCCAATAACCAGATCAAACTGCAGAGGAGAGATGAGGGCCCAGGTCTAGTTTTAGTTGTTCTCAAGAGTTTTCAGCAGGTAACACACACTAGGGAGGGGGCCCCTGCTAACACTGAAGTTGATAGAAGCGTTCCAGACTTGTATGATTAAATCAGAATATCAAGTATCTTTCAGCAGAGTCCAGTTAACCTCTGTAAATGGAGCGATGGCTGCTGCTTCCTCGTAAGTTGAACCTGTGGCAGCGCATTGTAAACACCCTTTGGGGGCCGAGCCCTTCTGCCCCAACAGCCTTTGGTTTGGGCACAGGGAAACCGCCCGTGCGGGAGGCGCAGGCGGCTCCTCGCCGACATCTCCAACCTCTCTATGAGCAGCAGCCCCGCCGCCGGCCGGCGCGGGTGATTTGTGGCCTTGTTGTTTATCCGGGTGTCCGCGCCCGGACGCGCTCCTCGGAGGCGGCGCTGCCGAGAGCGTGTGCAGGCTCCGCGCCGCAGACAGGCCGCACATCTGGCTGTCACTCCTAATTGCATCCTGCTCCACGAGCTGTTTTCAAATGCTCCGGGCTCCCTTTGAACGCCGGCCTCTGATGCACAACAGTTTCGAGCCGTTAATGCGAGAGGCAAAGTCAGCCTGTGGCTTTAGCCTAGTTTGCAGCAAGATTTATGAGGGACGGAGAGGAGGGGGGCCGCCTTACAAAAGGGCGGCTGTTTCGGCCCGCTTGGGTTTTAATGATACAGCAGTTTCCTTTCCAGGCCGTACAACTTATTCTTTGAAAGCTGACAGAAATAGTGCATCAGAAAAAGTATTTTTGTGGTGTTGCCATGTTTACTGTTTCCTGTTGTCTTTCTTTGGAAGCATTTTAACAGAAATTAGGACTTCACATAAAAACCCTACAGGCTCTGGGATGAAAGGATTTACTATCAGGTTTCCTTCTCAGTCTAACGTGGTGGACTGTGATTTAAACCCTACAGACTCTTGACAGGATATGATGCCAATTAAAAACATGAAACCTAATTTTTTGACAGAATAATCACATAATCCCCTTTCTATTATCTGCCTAAAGGGTTATTGACAGCACCTTTATTTCTCAACCCGAATCTTGGATTTATTAGTCTAACAAACTGTTCTTGTTTAAGTTATATGGGCCAATGAATATTGTTGAATGTCCAGGCCCAGGACTGAATTCAATATTGTAAAGGGATGTTTTTCCCCTGGTAATTGTCACGTTGGGTCAAGAATGCACAGAAATACGAGTGGGCAGCTGGTTTCAGTTGGGAGTAGACTCCTGATTTGCTGTTTAATACCAAACCAATTACAAAGCAATTTAATAACAAATCTCATAAAGTGAAACACTGCCGAGTAAAAATTCATCTGGAGTCTCCTGTTAGGCTGCAATTCAGATGGCACACAGTACCAAGGAAGTTTGATGCAAAAGTGTTACTGGATTAGAAGCAAAAAAGGATGAAGTAACGTGCCTGAGTGGCTGCTCATGCCATCACTCAGTGCTGATTCCTGATCTACGTTGGTGCATCGAGGCAAGAATTTTGGCAAGACTAAAATTCAGATCATGCCGAGGCACCTATAGAAGTGAATTCACATCTCCTGTCTTTGACACCACACTGGGCAGCGGCCAAGGTCCTGGGCCAGGATCAGTCTGGCTGCTCCAGCCCCTGCTGGGCTGATCTCCCTCTCTTAGGAGGCCTTTCCCTGGAATCGGCTCCTTGGTGTGGGTGTGGGCAGTGCTGCTCACATGGGGAGGAATCCTGATACATGCTGACCTGCAGCCTGCCATGCACCTCATCTCCAAATCATGGTATTACGAAGCCCCTTTCTTGTCAAGGAAGGTTCATCATTTGCAGTACCACGCTTATTCTGCCTAGAGTTGCAGGTAATTATTCCTGCTGTCATTTTGTTTTAGAAATATATAATTACCTTCTGCAGTATGACAACAACATGCATTGTATGACATCTTCCTAAAGTTACAAGTCTTAAGACACACCTTCCAGTTATTAAAAAATTCATGCGGCGACTGTTTTCACATGTACACACACACTGCTCTCTTTGAGCTTCGAGGTTAATTTTTACCCTGTGTGTTTTCCAGATGCACGCAGGATTTTCCCCCCCTCATTTCCTGCCTCGCTCCTAATCTAAAATCTATTGCCATTTCATAATAATTAAAAAAAGAGCCAGTCTAGCGAGGGAGCAGAAGGAGGCCAGTGCTGATCCGGGTGCTGCGGCGCTCCGGAGCCACCATTTCACTGCCGGCGTGTGCAGGAGTTCCCGGCTTGTGGTCACCTCCTGTCCCACGTGTTTATGGACAGAGCTGAGAGTGTGGGGCAGGCAGAGGCCCTGGGACTGTTTTTGGGGTTATGGAGGTTTTGCTGGTGAAATAAATGGGCCCTTCCCATCAAGGTTGCAGCATCCTGGTGTGAGCTGAGGCCAGAGCTGAGCCCAGAGGTTAATCTTCCTGTGCCTCCTGCACAGGGATGTGCTCAGCTCAGGGATTTCAATAGCAGGATGCAAGTAGATGAACCCCCGTTTGAGTGACAATAACAGTGCAAAAGAGCCGGCAGAGCCGGCAGTGACCTTGGCTACCACTAGCCAAGTATCGGCCACAAAAAAGGGCTGGGGAAACGCTAACCAAATGGAAAGTGCCTGGCAGCAGTGTCAGCAGGACGAGTGTCCTCCTCTGCCCGCATGGACACCGTTCCTGCCCGCCCAGGGACCCAGGAACCGACCGCAGCACCATAGAGAAGGAGGCTTCCCAGTGACCGCTCACGACACAAAAATAAGCTAAAAGCTGAGGATCCATGTGCAGCTTCCCCTGTATAAAATAGATCCCTGGCAACGATATTTATGGTCTTCACAACAATATGATTTTCTCTCTTTGGTTTGCAAGGGTTGTAAAGAGATAAAAAAATGGGTAAGCTATTAAATCTAGGAATAACAAGGCTCTTAAAGCCAGGTTTATCGTAGCAGGGTAGGTAAAAGCTTTACGTTTTTTTTGATCTGCGGGTGTTAAATATCCTGTTGGAGGCAGGATTCCTGCTCAGTTATTATTTATCCCTGCGTCTTTGGGAAAAGCGGAGCGGACGGGTGTCCTCGAACGGAGGGCACCACCTGGCGGCCTGCGCCGAGAGGCTGCGCGTGCGGCCGCGCCGCCCACATGGATTTATATCTCGAGGAAAATGAAATGAAACGGTCCCCAGTGTTTTGATTTTACTGACTCCTCAGCGCTCAAGCCAAGTGTTATCCAATTTTTCCCATACAATCTGTTTGGAGAGCTAGCAGTGCATTTCAAAATGGCTTATTTTGATGACACGGTCATAATTCTAAATAATTTGATTTCCAAATGTATACATCATATTGTGGCCTTGCCAGAAAATCATTCCACTGAAAGACTTCTGTCTTAAGATTTAGACTAAATAAAGGAGAAGCTGTTATATGATCTAAACACCTTTCCTGGGGGGGCTGCGGCTGTTTGCTGGGAAAAAAAAAAAAGCTAAACAAAGAAAATATTTTCCAAAACCAAAAGCTTCTTTCTGGGGTCATGAACTAGGACATTGAGGGTATTGTCAAATATTGAAGGAGGAAATGAAAAATAGCTGCTTGCTGCTTGTGAGCGCCCGTACGTGTGTGTGTGTCTGTGCTTTTGTTGATGGCTGCAGGAGAGGAGGCTGCTTTTTAACAAGGTTTTTCAGAGCATTAGAAAATGCAGAAACATAATTCATCAGTTTCTGTAAGCTGAAAAATCAGAGGGTATGTTTAACACAGAGGAGCTCTGCATGTGTGTGTGTGTGTGCATGCAGCCTGTATCTGCAAAGCAGAGCTTCCATTTACACATGCAGGTACGGCGGAATTTAAATCTTGAGTCTCCAATAAAATTGTATTCTGCAATAAAACTGCTGCACCTTGACTCCAGACTACACCGAATCCCAAATTAAACACCCCATTTACTCTACTGTAACAAGCAGAAAGGTTTGCTACGGTGAACACTATTACAGACAGGGAAAGCACATTATCATTCTCTTTACCTTCTGTACATACAATAGCAACACCTAAACAGCCCCAGTGAGTCGTATTTTCTCTAGTTCCTGCCTCTGCTTACAAGAAAGAACTGACAAACAGAAAAGGGGGATTGAAACGTGGTGTTTAATTTCACTTTGCTCCCTTAATTACTCTGCTAGCTGGACGGACAGTTTCGGCAATTTAAAAGCAAGCAGGTAGCATATTTTACTGCAAAATGTCTTCCTGGATTTCATGAATAACTCAGTGTCATAAACAGAAACAGCTGGCACGCTGAAGGCTGGGGAGATTTTTTTTAATGCATTATATATAACAAAGATGCTTTCTGCATAATGCACACAAACTATCCATATCCCATCAGTGTTTGCTGCCCACAAATGCTGCTAAATAATATACCAGGCACATAAGCCGAAGAGACTTCAACTCGTTAATTCAGGTTCTATATTAATTCCATTGTTCAGTGGCCATTTGTCTATTGTTTGGCGCCGCAGCAGCCCGCGCTCTCAGGGGCTCCTTTCCCTACCTCGCTCCGGAGGAGCCACGCGGGAACGTGGATGTTTTTGCAGGGTTTTTACATTGGGAATTAGTCTCACTGAGGGCAGCAGGAGGCCGCGCAGGCCGAGCCTTGGCCGGGAGCTTCCCTCTAGCGGCTGCCGGTGAATCTGACTCCCCTTTTCATGCCCCATGCTGCTCTTCATTTGCTAAATACAACGTGCCTTCTCTACGGATATTCTTGGCCATTAACCTTCATGCAGGAGACGGGAGCTGCATGCTAATAAAGGAAGTATTCCCAATGGGAAGTGGTGATGGGCGGCACGGAGGAGTCACGCTAGCGAGCCAGGAATGTTAATCCCCCGGCCGCTCACAGCTGAGCTTAATCTGAAAGGAGCTGCAAGTTTGAAGTTGTTTTAGATCAGATGTCTAAGGCGAGGAAGGAGGGCTCCATGCCCAGACATCTGATCTAAACCCTTTGAGCCTTGGGAATTTTGATTCCAGATGCAGGTTCCAGCTCTGCAGATGATCCTTATCTTTAATGGGACCAAGTCAAACAACCGCATGTCGATTTGTGGCCATTGCAAAGGACCCACAGCCACAAGTTGGCTCTCAGCCTTCCGCTTTCAGGGAATTCACACCTGGAGCACCAAGAGCCTGGGTTTGGCTCACTCCTCTCTAAAAGCAGAGCAATACAGGGAAAACAAAATAGGCCAGGGAGTTGGAAAGAAGAATCAAGGACGTGACTGAACTTGAGGCTTTTCTGGGCGCAGGCCGGGCGCCGTGTGCTGCGGCGGCTCTTGGCATCTTCCCTACGTGCGCTTCCAAGGGATCGGATTTCTGGAGCCTGCGACCAGTTACGAGACATCAGAGGAAGCCTCGTAATAGGAAGCTTTATTGCCTTGTGCCGCGCGAGCCAGAAGCCAGGGGCTTTCCCTTGCAAGCCTAAGACCTGGGGTGGGGGAAGGACTTTGGGTTTTTTTTCTCTCCTTTTTGCCTGATGTGTTTCATCCTTCCCCACCTCCAACATCAAAGCGTTCGCTCGGGCAAGGCAGCCCTGTGATTCTGGAGCTGTGTATTTCCCCTCTCCCCGTAGTTTCCATGCCCATTTCCTATGCCCCAGCTGCCAGAGCACTAACCCTCTGCTGCTTTAATCACTCCATTAATCAAGGCTCTGCAGCCATCAGCACGCTGGCTCTCGCTGCCACAAGGAAGCCTGTTACTTCTTCAGGACACATAATCTCCCACCAGCCCCTCAAGGGTTTCTGTTCAGCTTGGCCAGCTCTACCAGCTAAGGGGGGTATTTTACTCTTGATTTTGAATCAAGCGCTTTGTTTTTACAATAAGGCAGGCGCAGCTCGGCAACAGCCCTTAGGTTTGGGCACTACCCAGGTTAGCAGACACACTCAGCCCCTTCCTATCTAAGCCTCCTGGGTGCTGCAGTTTCATGGGACAGATGAATCCTGTCGGGAAAGCCCAGATGTGCAGACAGCGCCCACGTGGGGCCGGGGCTGTCGTACTGCGGCGCGCAGGCCCGTCCGGCCCAGCAGCTCGTGAACCACCACTTGGTACCACAAAGAGCGAGGAGATGGTGGATCCCATTGCGCAAGGAGGCCCTAAAGGATTTAACATGGAGCCACAAAACAAAGGATTGCAGCATGCCCAGAGAGAGCAGAAATAAACGAGGGCTGTGCAGCAGCCTCCCATGCCCTTCCACGCTCCAGCAAGGGGAACAGTGCAGGACTTGAAGATCATTTCTTGGTGTCTTTACAGAAGACCGACCATCCGTGGTGCACAGGATGGGGAGGTCATTTCCAGAGGGAAGCGGGGAGTCCCACGTGCCCAGGGAGGGCAGAGCTTCCTTGCCATGGTGTGGGACAAGGCTTGGCCCCAGCAGCTCCGGCTGCCTCTGTCTGTCCCCCTGCCTCTTCCTGAGCCAGCCCTTCCCACAGCCAGGAAAATCAGAGAAAAAGAAAAGGGAAAAACAACAACAACAACAACAACAAAAACCCCTGAAAACTAGAAAGTATTCCCTGCACCACCAGCCTGTCCCAGCAATCTGGGAGAGAAAACACAAGGGTGGGTTGTGAAAACAACAGCAGAGAGGAAATGAGCTGGGAGCTGGAGACCCCAGCCTGCAGGAAAGGGCAAAATCCCTCCAAATGTGGCAAATGTTCTGCAAAGAGCAGCAGCCAAAGCTGCAGAAAGAGAGACCGATTTGTTTGCTGCAGAACTGGCTGGAAAGTGTTGCCCTTCATCAGCTTTAATGCTGCGGTGTCCTGTGCAGTGTCCTGTTTATACAGCTCTTCATTCCCTTCCCAGAGCTGGATCGGAATCCTGCAGCCTGGGGGGCTTGTGGCTGCTGTGGGAAGTGCAGAGCTCCCACGCAAGCACATGCACTTGTGATGGACACCTGCAAAAATACCCACACAAATAGAGATGCCGACACCCAGAGCGGCTCCAAACACAGGTGCTGCTGCGGTGCCATCACTAGAGCTGGGCAGGACACTTCCACTGAGACATTCACTGGGCTCTCTGCCATGAATCCACATTTCAGCTTTATTTTTCCCCCCTGTAAATATTAATACTTGTTTTTCCATTCAAGCCCTTGAGCTCTGGCTTTGCAAATGTGCACCAAATCCAAATGACATGTTTGCATGCATATACTGAGCAAACAACACAGATTATTTATCCCTTGGGATAAAAGGCTTGAAAATACAGATGGTCTTGATACAGTCTGATAAGAATGTAAACAGGAAAATATCTTTGTTGACTTATTTCTTAGTAATCAGTAATAATTAGTTATTGTCTGGAGATAAATTACATTATTTCATAAGCCTTGCAATGAACAATAGCTAAATGAAATCAACTGCGAGCTTCTTAGGGTTACTGAAGAAAAAACGCTCATGTCGGATACCTCCCTGAGCAAGTAACAAAAGCCACTCCTGCGGGTGACATGCTCTGTTTTCCAGTATTTTCTTTTAATCACCGTCAAATTTAAAGGCAACAAGCAAGATCATGAGAAAAGTCCCAGATTTTTATCTTCTTCTTACTTTTATGGTCTCATGACTGGGTTTATTTTTTATTTCTTTTGAAAGAGTGCTTTTGAATCCTTCAAAAAGTCCTTTTCATGAGACATCAGTATTAATTCTGTTGGGTAGTTCTTTTGAAATTCTCTTTCTTTCTAACAAGTCTGACCAATTACTTCCACTCTTAAGAACTACAGCTGGTTTCTTGTCTTCAGTATATTGCTTTTTGCTTCCTCATTTCAGTCGAGTGAAAAGAAATGAATTTTTTCTCTGTTTGTGGCCTTTGCTAGGGCTGATTAGATTTCAGCTAGTTATGTGCATCTCTTGCAATGACTTAGCTATTTTTCAAGAAGATTTCAATTTGCAGATTATTTTGGGCAAGAAATTCATAGCTGAGCTGTATTTGGCTTTAGGAACACCATGCCATATGATGTTAATTGTATTTCTGAAGGGGTTAGTGTGAAAACACTTCTGGTGTGGGGGATCCTGGACTTCTGATTAGCACTTGAGTTGGCAATGGCCATTACCACCCTGTTTGCATTAGAGTTGTTGAATATTAAGCAGAATACTCTTTGCAGTTGGCCTTCTTTACAACATGCAAATATTCAAATCAGTGCTCTACTGCAAAATCTTCACTGAGAAAATTATCACATAAAATTATTGGAAATAAAAGATACTACACACTGGTGTATGGATTGGTACCAGTGTGGTGCACACCTACAAGTGCTGCTTCTCTATCATGAGCTTTGTCACACGCTTTAGCCCTTGCTGGTGTTTGACCATGTGGTAGACAGACTTAGGACAACCGTGGAGAAGAGCGGTTTAGTTGGCCCAGGCTTTGCCTAATCTACTGATAGAGCTTTTTAAATTTAAAAAAAAGGTAATGTCTCATTCAGGTCTACCAACCATAATGTCACACAGGATGAAGCATTCTGATCCACAAACATGATTAGCAGAGCTCGGTGAGCAAAGTCTAAGTATCAGTGGCCAAACATATTGTGAGCTGGTATCTCAGTGCCCTTTCTGACAGCTTTCAGGGGAGACTGACCATATCCTGGGCAGAAATTACAGGACATGCTTAGCAAGATGTAGGAGCCCCCACTGAACTTTCCATCAGTCCACAACAAATAGGTTTCCATTAAGCTGCCCAATTTCTAGCAGGTTCTGCTGACAGAATAGGGCCCAGGAGTGCAAGTTCACTCAGGGTGAAATTAAATCTACCTGCATAGTGCCTAGTAATTAAGACTACTACCAAACTGGGCAGCAGTTCATCACTGACCAAATAGCAGCTGTGTGCTCAGCACCTGGGAAATGGTCACTGGGGCTTTAGACCATTGTATCTGGACAAACAAAAGAGCATTTGAGTAAATAAAGAACAGACTTTCCTTGTGTATAAAATTTTTAAAAGAAAATCTCATGCTAAAAAAAAAATCAGGGTAATGCACTCATGTTACTCATCTCTCTTCCTAATCTTCACAGCGTCCCTTCAGAAATCAGTTCAGAAATGAGGAAGCAAATCTAGCCCAAATCTAGCCCCTGGACCAGGGGAATGGGGAATCAGGAGCTCCCCTGGCTAGTCCCAGTCTGGGCCAATTCCGGCCAGCTCAAGACTCAGCTTTTTAAGTTGGGAGGTAATATTCGTTCACCTTTCTGCTATGAATTCTTTAAGTGGAAAAAGTGCTGTGTATGTTGAACCTTGAACTCAATTTTGACAGGCAAGTGAAGAAATTGATTTTGCGCCTATATTTATTTGCAGTTTGAGATTGCACTAACTTCCTTAGACTTACTCCAAATCTACAAGCATATAATTGACAGCAGAGCCCATCTCTTGCCTTCTTATAGATCACTGCTCTAACCACTGAACTACATCAGGCTACCAGACAGCAGAATCTGGATCCTCATATCTCAAGTTGTTTTATAAAACCAATAAAATCGGCCTCACTTTCATAGATTTTTTTCTCCTCCTTAAACAAACTACAAAAATCTAGTGCAGAAATTTGACTGCACTGCAATAGAGTGTGACAAGGGCCAAGTTCTGCTGTCTACTATTTGATTATGTAGATAATGTACATCCGTTGATGTCAAAAGCACTTCTTTAGGTTCATTTTTTCATCCGTTGCAGCCTAAACGTGAAGTACATTTATTCTATTTTGCAACAGCTTACTTTTTTTTTTGTAATGGCTGCTACAAGAAATATTGACTTTTTATCTTTTAATAAATAATATCTATAGATTTAGAAAAATCATTAGATATGAATTATAGCTACTGTAATCATTATGAATACATTAACAATGAATGGTCAAGCTGAATAAGAAGAGCTCTATTAAAAATTAAATAAAAAGATCTATTGAGTAAACTGATGTCTCTTCACAGCAGACATATCCCCACAGTTATTGACTGAAGCACTTCTAAGCATTAGGAAATGATTGCTAAACATTGCTAAAATAATGCCCCATAATATACAACTTGGAATATTTCCTTAATCAGGGATGATCAGGAGGCTCATTAACAGTCTTGTGTGCAACATTCTCAGAAGTCCACTGGCTTCTCAGGAAGATTTAAATGACATGCTTAGAAATAACTAAAGAGTTCAGACAAATTTTAAGTGTAAGAAGTCATCCCAGATGACTGCACTTTAAAGATCTGACCATCTTTCTGTTGAGTTCCTTCCTTTACTTTCTGCAGATGAAAGTTTCAAGAGAACAGTAGAGAAGAAGAAAACTGCAGTAAATGGACCCTGAAGTTTAGCAAGGCAGAGCCCTCATTTCCTATTTGAATCAACTCAAAAGAGAGGTGGTGTGTGTTAAATATAGGGCCAGGTTCACAATTGATATTGGCCTGTTACAATACCTTATTCGACATATAAGGATGTGATATAAAAGGCATAATCTTATAGTGTCAATGGTCATGTTTAAAAAGTACATAAATGAGATTTAACTTCAATTATTATGCTACTTTGCTTTTACAGAAGGCTAAATCTGATGGTTTTGATTTAAAAGCAATGCTAACTCCCAGGCTAAAACAGAGCTAGTCTAGAGAATTGAAATGGCTCCAGTTCTTGATTTGAAACAGGTTTTTTACTCTCAGTAATCTCTGGCAGTAAAAACACTTTTTTTTTTCTTTTTTTTTTTCTTTTCAAGATGGTTTATGATCAGTGATTTCAGTCCACTGCACATTACCCCACCACATGTCCTGAACTGCTTGGGACAATCCCAGATTAGGGAACACATTCATGGGTTTTGCACAAAGACTACTTCATTTAGAAATAACAAAACATCCTATGAATGTCTACTCATAGGCCATTTAGTAATAAACTCATATACCCTGACACTTTCAAAGGCCTTCCTAAAATGTTACTGTTATCTCTGGGAAGCAAGGCAGCCAGGTGGGCTTTGCACACACACCTTCTTTAAACTAGATGGTAATATTATTAAAGAAATATTAGATTGTGTTCTCACTTCAAATGTGGAAGACCTGAGATTAATCTGAATAACTCAACTGAGTAGCAGACCTGAAGTATGCAGGGGCAGAGGAGAACATTAAATTGGCTACTTGGAAGCAACATTTGCAGAAAATTATCAGATTGTTGTGGGAAGGGAGAGTTACCAGGGAAAAGGGAAGCCCATGGAGCCATCTCTGCACCAGCAACTGTCATTGTTGAAGAAAGAAGCAACACAGGAGCAGTAGAAGAAACTGCTTTTTGATGTTTACAGCTTTTGTTTTAGACTAGAAGGAGTGTTAAACTCTCAGAAGTTTCAGGTTTTTTTTTTTTTTTCCCTCCTCTCTTTTCTCTCAGAGACGGCAGTTGCTCTAATAAAGTGTTAGTTTTCCTTATAAATTTGCTGCCCTTACTCTTACTCATAAGAGCAGACCCAGTCAGAGCAGCACCACTGGGGCAGCAGATTTGGATCCTGGATTTGGACCTATTTGAATGCAACAAATAGTTCCGTAATCTGGGTCCTTGCTTTCTTAATACTGAAATGATAGAGCTTGTTGTCATAGGAGTGCCAATTAAGAAGTTACCCTGATTTAATGCGAGACAGTTGATTTATTATGAGGTACAATGTGAATACTTGTTTTCGCCTCCTTCCCATCTCCACCCCCTCTCCCCACGTGTTCTGATTTAAAAGATCTGCAGCATATAAGCACCATCAGCATCGACATACGTGCCACGCAGCCCTGCTTGCACGGGCACCTTTATACAGAGCACTGCAGCTTTCAGGCTCTGCAGCGTGAGCTACCTAAACTTAAAACAGCTTAAAGCTAATTTAGGGATACCTAGAGTGGTATTTTTGATTGTAGTGGATATATGCCACTATAAGCAACAGGCACACACTAAGGAAAGAAAAGTAGTATTTACAAGAAGCTTTTCACTCCAACTTTCTGATTCCTTTCAGGCAACCACTTGAGGAACGACAGAGTGTACTGTAACTAAAGGAAACAAAAACCTCCCACAGAATCATTCATTAAAACAACAATTGAAATGTTAAAGATATGGTTGAAATACATCTGGGCAATTTAACTCCGCTAATATTCTAAAGGGAGAAAAAAACCCTCACTGTCATGGATTGGATTGCAACCACCATGCTGTGTTACTTTATTTTCTATGGCACCACTCATGCTCCAGTTGAAAACACACCAGAGTTAAGTAAGAAATAATAGCAGGAAAGAGAAATTACAGAGTATAATGCGCAGGAGAAGAGAGATGTTTTCAGCTGAGATTTGAAATCAGATTGAGAGTCAATGAGGTAGAGAGATAGAGAAAGGCTGTTCCAGATGGCGGGCGCTGCAGAGCAGAAGGCTGCCTTACCACCAATTAATTTAGGGAAACCCACCCCCAGTTTCCCATGCTGTCTGTTTCCCTGCTCCATGTTTGGCTCAAGGCTCGTTGTGTGAACCCCCAGGACCACAGCGTGGCAGATCCTGTGCTCTGTGTGCTGTGGTGAGAGGCTGCCGCGCACAGAGCCTCCACACGAAGGCCCCGCGCAGGGAGCGGCCTATTTTGACAGGGCTGCCTGCGCTTGCTGGTCACACATGAGGCTCTTTGGAGCCAGGGCTGCAGGTGACGAGCGATGCCAGGCCCTGCACGTCTCGCTTAGCGCTGGCCCATGGTCCTCAGGCTGCTCTTTAGGCACAGAGGAAAGGCTAAGAGTGTGTGGGGAGGCAGCTTTGTGCAACAAGGCCCCTCACGTGGCACCTCTCAGCTTGGATAGTTCTGCTTTCTACACCCTGTAGAGACACCCAAGAACCACAGAGGGCCAATGCCACCATAAAGCAGCCCAGAGACCAAGGGAAGTCCTCCCAACACACATCCTACCAATGCACTCCCAGAGGGGATCCTTGCACAGCTGAAGCTTAATGCAACGTAAAAGGACGACTGTGATAACTGCCTTTGCTCAGTGGAATTCAACAAAGCAGCAGTAAATATTCATCACACAATCTGGGTATTGTAACAAGAGGAAGCCTTCAGCCTCACATAGAAATCTGTAGGCACCCCTAGGTGTTTGGACACCTATACCTCAGGGACTGGGTTGCAGCTACAGTCCAAATGTTTTCTGGGAAAAGAAAAGTGCCATCAGGATGCTCTGCTCTCCTTCCTCTTCAGTTTCAGGATGATTTTCCTTCTATGTCAGAAAGATCCAATTTGGGGTTATCTGATCTTAAAAGGATACAACCAAAAGGTCTGTGTTTATGAAAACAATCAAGCTTGTGAGTGATGCAAGGAAAATGAATAAGCTGATCTCATCGATGCTGTTTCCTATCTGGGGAATCCTGCCGCTGAAGCGGCAGCGAGCGCATGCCATTGGCTACACACCACGTCCTCAGTGTCAGCTGGGATAGAACTGGAGTAATGCACTAGCAAACCACCTCTCTAACATGGGAAACGCAGTTTCACAGTATTATTTGACTTTATTCCTTTGCATAATTCTACTCATCGCAACTCTAAAAAAAGCCCTAGATAGAGACTATTAAAGAAGTGATGACAAAAATGCCACGTTACAATTCCATTTACTTTATCATTAAAAAGATTTACAGCCTGTACTAATATCAGATTATAAAAATTAGGGCCCTCCATAAATTAAAGGGCTTGCTATTGCTGAGCTATAATAAGGGAGCTAATATGTCAGATTTGAAAGGTCTAAGAGCCAGAAAAACAAGCAGCAATGAAGTGATCTCTTAAAAGCATGTCAAGATTTTAGAAGTAGATTCCTGTGGAATGCAATGAAATATTAGGAAAAAAAAGAAAAAAGAAAAAAGGTAACTTGCCAAAATAACTGTGCTAATCCTCTCCTTATAATAACCTTCAAGGCAGAATTAGTAATACTCTCTTTTTCATTAAATGAGGTCTGATATAATGACATTAAATTCCATGCAAATATTCTACTTATTTAGGAATAATTTATTGTAGTTTTACTGGAAAATTTTAGCTGGATCTTAAAAGGTTTTATGGCCTCAATTATAGCACTTTTACTCCTAATAATCAATATTGATTTTACCCTATCATCCTCTTTAAAGTTTCTCTTGTTTTACAAGGAATTCAAATCTTGACCGAGTTTATAAAGTGATAATATTTTCATTCTAAAATCATATTCCTTCAGGTAATTATTTCAGCTCCTCCACAGCTCCTCCTGTTACCCCACTGAGAGACAAACCAGCTGTTTCTTCCTTTGCAAGCAGGACGCAAGCCGAGGGGAAGGCAGTGGAGGAGAGGCAGCTCATTTGCACAGACCGGCGGTTGTGCTCATCCCTTCAAGTACTTTCAATGCTCACTACACATTCCCACTCTTTCCTAATGCTTCATTTCATGCGTGAGTCTGTGCCTCATCTGCAGACCACTCTCCTGCTGCAACGCCCGAGAGAAACCTCAGGAATTTCAGCACACTGACCCAAATGGAGCTCTCAGTATATATTCCATGTAGGATACAGAGCCCTGTGCATGGCAGATGAAGACACATCGGTCTTTCCCTCCTGCTCCGTCAGGAGGATGGAGCAGAAGCCACGTTCTCAAGCTGCACACCCGGCTGCCTTCTCCTGCAGCTGCCAACCCACTTTCCTTAGGATCAAGGGCTTTGGCGTGTGAAGGCTGAGGCATGGAGAGCCCCTACGCTCCAGTGCTGCTCCCTCAGCCCACGCTTCCAGCCTGGATGGGAACTGCGAGGAGTCATGACACAGGCAGCCAGTTGCCTCTTCCCAGTATGCCTGCTATGCCACAACATCCTTATCCTCTCCATTGAGCAAAACAAAGATATGTGCACTTGGATCATTTAGCCCTGTGTTTTTTTCAGCTTTATGCAGGTATAAATTGAGGTGATTTTCTGTGGAGGAAGTCTGTGCTCAAGGGAGACTCTGGAAAGCTGTGTGCACTGTACAGATACTTATTTGCAGTTTCCAGGAGTGTCCCCACTTTCCAAAGTATAAGTCATACATTTTTGCCTTTAACTTTTTATTAATTAGTGAAATATGTATATACATGGAGTTTAAATACAGACTTTCTTCTGCTGGGAATTAAAACGGAAGAAACACAGGACAGAAGTCGAAGGAGGGAAATAACACATACAACTCTTTTCTGACCATTCCCAATGCCTTGTATACATCTGCCTTGTAGTTTCTTTTACTCTGTCCTTCTGCTCCCTAATACCAGGTTTATTTCAGCATCTTTGGAAATAGAAAGATCCTCTTTTGTTTCAGAATTAATACTTTGCTGATGAAAAGAATGAACCCCAGGGGCTGTCTTTTCCAATCAGGCCCTGTACAAGCACTTGAGCTACGTTCTGCAGAACACTGAAAACATGGCATGCCCAGGAAATGTTTGCCATCACATTAGCGATGCTGTAATGGGCACCACAAATCACCTGGACATTAATAGAATGAAATCACTTACTGCCTCTGAAAGCAGCTTTATTCTCAGTTGGTGTCCTGAAGGCACCATGTGTGCAGTCTAGAGTTTCTACCACAAAGGAGAAATTTTCAAAATCATAAAAGTCCTGTTCCACTTGCCACTTTTAGAGTTTAAGTCTCCACTGATTGTTTCTGATGGCAGTCTCTAAAACACAACTAGCATTTCAGAAAAAGCCAAAAAAAAAAAAAAAAAAAAAGTGAGGAGTTGTCTTATGAACATAAAGCAATCCCCGAATTTTCCAAAAGCTGTAACAGGACAGGATACACATGACTTCTAATGACCAGCCTTGCTCCCACTTAACGGCAATAACGCATC
Organism: Nothura maculosa; assembly: GCA_032353885.1. NCBI lineage: Eukaryota > Metazoa > Chordata > Aves > Tinamiformes > Tinamidae > Nothura > Nothura maculosa. The sequence goes on along the minus strand of JAUBOD010000244.1, from coordinate 3,503,600 downwards.
AAACGTGTTTCTTTGTCCTGCTATTGCTGGTCTGTAATTCAATCATCAGACAGATCCGAATGCTGCCCAAGCTGTTCCAAAGTGTCTGTAACAGAAGCAGAGGCACCTACAAGCACTTCCCGTTTCACTCAGAAAATAGATCAGCTTCAATGATCACAGGCCATGTGAAGCAGACAGCAGTGGTTAAATTAACTGTTGTGATCAAAGAAATGGGCTGTTAAAAACACCCCATTTCCTATTAGAGAAGACTTTTTAATTGTGCTCCCAGTGCCTAGAACACATTGAATTTTTTATGAGATAATTCAGGTAACAGCCTATTACAGAGCGTACCTGATTTAGCCCGAGGAAGTTGGGGCAGAGAGAGCTCTCATGGGGGAGCAGAGGCTCTCCCTGCTCCTCTGCACAAGGACAACCACAGGGATATGTGTAAAAAACACAGCTTTACCTGCAGGTTAAACCAGCACACCGGGGTATGAGCCCGCTCCGGCACTGCCTGCTGCAGCATCCGCCTCTCATGGCAGCAAAACCCAGCAGTGCTCAGGAGTCAGCCCCTTTCTGCCCGTAAAACAACGGGTCTTGCCTCTCGGGCTCATCTTTCTGCTTTTAACTTATTTTCACTTTGTATTAATATGGTGTTCGTTATATCGTGTTCAAGAAAGCTGCTAGTTTCTCTGGCGCTACTCTAGCAATCAAACTGATAGCTGTAAAACAGATAAATAGGAGCTGTACACCAGCGATTCTGCTGGCCCATTTTTCATTTTTTGAAATAAACCCCCAGAGTCTTTTTTTCCAGAATAAATTGAAGATAAAAAAGTTATCTTTTGACGTGGATAGTTTGAACATGTCAGCTTTGTGAAGCATTTTCTTCGGCTAGCTTAGCACTCAGCCTTTTGAAAGACATATAAGGCAAAGCAGAGCTGTCAGGCTTTTTCTTTAGAAAAAAATAGTTGTATAAGACAAAAATTAAGCGGCTCTATTAACAGTAGAGGCTCTAAAAAGCTAAGTTCTGCTCTCCTTGTTAATGCCAAGTAGCATTTGACTCCACAATTCTTCCGTACTGAAATCAATGAAATTACTTGGGAAGGGGAAATAACACTCTGTACAAATAAATGTGCCTAAATCTGGCCTTAATTCTTCTGCTCTTGTCAGGGAAATTGCCCTTGCAGTCTAGGATCTACCAAGTGTCCCATATTTTATGCCTCTTGCTCTAACCAGAGAAAGAATAATCAAGATAACACAAGAACAGCTGAGTGGTGGGTCTTTGCCAACTAGGGATCAGTTTGTTTTGAGCAGTTCTTATGCATCCTTTGATTATATTGTGAGATGATCTGCCTGAGATTGAAGCAATAAGGAACCTCATTTTTCTTGCTGATTCCCCATTTTTTTGGGCACAGTTGATGTGAATATACTGAAGAATACATTTTGTGCATTTTTGCAAGCAAAACATCAAGTGTAAGCACTGTAGTCAAGAAAGTATTTTTGTAGACAGTTTACTTCATAAGCTATAGAAAGTTAATTTCTTGCAGCTCTTGAAAGGCTGCTCATATTTGGATCTGCAATAATAGAGATGAATGACACTAGTGAATCCGATTACACTGCTGCTCGGTTTCCCTTTGGCAGCCTGTGCCATTGATGATTCAGAGAAGGCAGGTACCGACCCAGAGAAGGGCAAAGGTAATTTTACACTACACTGACTCCCTCAAATGTGCTTAAAATCTACATCTGTGCACCTAAGAGCAGACAGTGTTGCAGTTTTATTCTGTTTATGCTTCTAGTCTGGAGAGCTCCTGAATTCATTTAAGCTATTCCTGAATTATTCCTTACATAAGTTATAATTCCACAGACTCTCTATCCTGTTGTGTGATGCTGTTTGATACAATAAAAGAATGAATGAAAAGAACAGGGGAGGGTAGGGAGAGTCAGATTTTAGGAACTAATGAATAAAAACAAGTTCTAGTCCTTTTCTGACTGCTATTCGTAACAAGCATTTACTTATTTCCAGCATGTCTGTGTTTTTGATACAATACAATCCTTTGAACACTTATAGCAAAAGCAGTTATTCATAAGGCAGATTCCAAAAACACCAGACCAGATAAGGCCCTGAAAAGTATAAATCTTTAGGGGAGAGAGCAGGAGAGAGGTAAGAGATAATAATCTTGCAGGAAAGATCAATATTTTCATAAGGTAGAAAGCCTGGTCATGACAGGAGCACCAGTGCTATAGAACTGGCCTCTATCCTGCAAGTCACAGAGGGGTTAAATCTCCCTAAGGGATTGCACAGAGCTACGCAGACTCACCAGGAGCCTCCTTTTTCCTTTCACAGCTTGCACATCACTTCCCACTTCCACAGGAGGCAACGGGGCTGAGGATGCTGCACACTGCAGGATCCTCAAGTTCTGCACCAAGTTTTACTTCGCAGCAGTAGGTTACATCACACACAGCTTTAGCCAAAGTCAATGCAAAGTTCTCAGAGGCAAAAAAGAAGTCATCACTATAACTGCTCTTACCTTCTTTAGAGCTCCTCAGTAATCTCCACAGCCTCTCATAGTCCAGGAGGATCAGAATCAAAGGCCAGATCCCTTCCATTATTCCAGACCTGAAATTTAAAAGCACCTTGTCATGGTGTCGTGTTCCTCAGGAGAACACAGAATAAAGATGTCTAGTGTGAAACAAAACTCATCAATATACTCCCTTCACTTCTATGAAATTATATTAGGAAGCTTAAGTATCCCTTCAAGTCCCCATACTTATGCTTACATTCAAGAGATCATACAGTCCTGGTGCTAAAGGAAAGTTATAGCCAAAAAACAAAGCATAACTATCTAGCTGTAAAGCAGTTGTATTGCCAAATGCTCCCTCATTTCAGGAAAACAGGTATTAAAAAAATGAATCCTCCCTTTGAAAAGCTGTTGTACTAAATACTAGAACTGATTTCAATTCTTTAGTCCTAATTTGTAGGAACATAAGTGCAACTTTTAGTCCCCTGGCCCCTAGTAACTAACTCCCTGAGTCAAAATGAGTGCCTCATTTCAGCACCAACATGCTGATCCACACACCCTGTTTTGTTCCCACCTGCAGATAACCAACTTTAATCAAATTAGTACTTGCCCAACTTTACCTGTGCAAGTAGTCACAGTCATTTCACACAGGGAAGTAATAAATTTAATGCAGCAATAAATTTAAGGCAGCTCTGTGTGTTTGCTTCATCAGAGACTTTAGCATGAAGCTGGTGTGAATCAGAGATTATGCCACTGGTAAGATGATCAGCACAAAGCACAACAGGCCTCTGAGCTTTAAAGGCACTGAGCTAATAGCCTACACAGTAAACAACAGGATCAGTTCTCTAACTCAGACTAAAAATCAAAATAGGGAAGTGAATTTTTTGGACTAGATGATCTCTAGAGGTCCCTTCCAACCTTGTAGATTCTGTGAATTTCATGGAGTAAACAAAGTAAGAATTTTGGCCAATGTTACTGCATTGCATTTCTTGATATAAGCTGGAGATGCAAAACCCAGGCAAAATTACTATTTTACAGGAGGACAGTAGTCATTTGTTAAAATATTTATAAACATCATGAATTCTTCTATTCATATAAGAGCACTGCAGGAATTTTCATGCAAACTCCAAAGCAGGGAATGTGCTGCAGGTCCTTATGTTATTTATAGGCTCCCAGTATTCTTTTGCTTTTTAAGATTCCTGTGTCTGATGTGCCTTGGAAGCAGAAATTGCAGCCATGTTCTCAAGAAAACTGTCCCTATAGTTTGCAGAGGTCAATAAGAGAATGGTTTAACTAGTCAGGAATCAAGATGAGAATTTAACTCTATGACAAAATAGTCTCTGCTTAAATGAAAACAAAATTTAAACCCTGTTATTTATTCAGTGACATTTAGCCCTCATGAGCACAAAAACATTTCATCTGTTTTCTTCTTATATGACTAAATGTCCATTTTCAAGCTAGTAGACTTAAAATTTCTTTGCTGAAAATGGAATTAATTGCAATTAACTGCAAGGTGAATCTTCTCCAGAGACAGAGTGAAAGACAGTAAGAAATAGTTCTGAGAAAAAATTCAGACTCTCTTCAAACACAACGACCCCTGTCTCCTCTCCTGTTGCTCTGAGCTCCAACCAGGTACCTAAAAGGATTGTCATCCCTCTATCCTATTGGCCAAAGGTATTCTTGGATATTTTATGTAGTGAAATATATATACTTGCAATTTAATATATGTCCTATGTAACTTGACTAAAAGTTTTAGAGTTATCTATACACCTTGCTAAACAAACCTTTGAAGAACGAGAACATATTTCTGTGTTATGACATAGTTAATTTAAGCATTTGTTGATTTGTTTTCAAAAGTACCAGCATGAAAATGTTCAAGATAAATCAGAAGGAAAAAAAAAAGCCCAAGTTTGATTCAAAAATAGAAATTCAATTGTTAGACTTGTTTGGAAGTGGTCATTCAATGATCCGAACCTGTAGGACTGAGATAAATTACTTGTGGTAACATTTTCCTCTTGGAAAATCACAGATGAGACTAAATGAGACGTTTTATATATATAGTAGCAAACAGTCATAGGTACATTTCATTTTGAAAGTCCCATCTGTCTTATAGCCCAAACAGTTTTTGACACCACAGAATGATTGCTGCACTTCACATTATATGAGAAGGCAGCAAGAGTTGATACACATCAGGGCTCTGAACATCAGCGCTCCATTTTACCATACTGAGGATTTTTTTTTCCTAAAAAATGGGTTAAGAAGAAGAGAAGAAGAAAATATAGACAGAAGATAGATTAATAATTCATATTCATTCCTTTAAATGTCATCAAGATGAGATTTCAAGACCCTGAGTTATCTAATCCCTAGAAAGATCACTGAATTCTTACACTGGAGCTGCTACATTGCTTTCTTAGAAAAGCAAACAAAAAGCACAAATGTGATTTATCCTTTGATCACATTTTAATTGACTTCATTAAAGCTACAAATATTAAGGGAACTCTTAGCCTATGTATTCTTGGAGCCTGTTTCAACATGCATCTTAAAGCTAACTGCGTGTGGCAATGCACAGTCAGTAAGGTTTAAATTAATAACACAGACTTAACTACTACCATCAAAGCAAAGAGTTAATTAGTTTCCTATTTGCAGTATGATACTGAAATGCCGCAAGAGCTCAAGATGATTGTTACCATCACCAGGAAAATAAGTGTAGACTTTATCCAAGATTAAAGAGGGATTAGTGTGCTTAATAAAGAGCTATCAGTGGTATGCTCAATCATAGTTTAAATCATCTTCCTTATCAAGGCACCAGCAATTATTTAACCTGCAATATAAATAAACATTAATTTCCAACATTCAGATTATGCCTCTGAGCACCACTGGTTCTACCATGTGCTTTACAAAGATATGTACAATAGAAAAAATGTATTATCTATGACATATCTAGGAAGGATTAGTTATATGATTCTGAAAGGTAAGCAGAAGAGATATTTTTTCTTTAAATAACTAACCAAATTCTACTGTGGATGATTTTGGACTATGGAATCCATTTAATAAGGAATTGCCTAATAATAGAGGTGATTTTAGACTGGGAAAGAATCTTTCTTCATAATAATTGGTATCTCTAATATACTTGCATGGCTGAGGAAGATGTCACCAGGGAGCTCTTTCTCACATGGGTCCCTTTCCTGCAAGAATTAAGGCCCCTTCTCCTGGCTTTATCAGTTTCAGATTGCCTTGGTATCATCAGTTGTACCAAGGATGATGTGTTGCTGAGTAAATGACAATAGTTTGCTCCTTTGGTCCCACACTGCTGTTCCTGGGCACTGCTCAGAGCAGTTTGGGTTGGAATGGGAGTCATTCCCAGTTTCATGATACCTGTGGACTGTTGGAACAAGAATTTTCCTTTAAAATATTTGCTTGGAGGTGCAGAGAGTAGTGAATGCCAGACAAGTGAGGAGGCCTCCTTGGCATGCTGGCTTTGCAGTAATGCTGGGTTGGTTAAACGCTCACAACCTTTGCACAAGAAAATAGAGAAGAACAGCAAAGACAAAGAGGGTTTTTTTCTGTTTCATAGTATCCAAGGCAAGATACTAGGCTCAGCTCTAGTCCTGGCAGAGTGTAACAGTACAGGTTTTTAAAGAAGGCAGCTATAACACCAGTTTTTCACATTCTTAATGAACAGTGTGAATTCAGTGCTTTCAGAATAACAGATGATTTAATTGGATCTGTATAATCTAATGTAATCAATCTCATTTAACTAAATGTCACACAGCCCTATGAATACCAAGAGGCAGTTTATGTACACACACCGAGGAGCAGGACCAATTTCTGAAACCCTTACTAGTGTGAGATCAGTTTCCATGAATTGCCAGAAAAAGCAATGCCTTTTTTTTTTCTATTTTATTTCTAAAACAACTGCTGAACACACTATCTTTAGCAAAAGGATGAAAGCTTGTGATCTAGCAGAATAGAAGCAGGGAATTGGAATGTGGTTTAATTAGGCTGTGTCACTAGACTCAGTCTGAATTTTAAGCACAGCAAAAGGTAAAACTGGACAGAGTTTTAAGCCTTTTGTTTTCTTTTTTTTTTAAATGGGTAAACTATAGTTTTCCAGGCGCACACACATTTTCATTTCATTGTTTCATTTCTAAATTCTCCATCAGATACTTCATACCTCTTACGACAGCACAAATGCTGTCAGGAATGTGGCTGAGCACTCAGTACTCGTAGATGAATGCAGGTGGTTTATCCCTGGTGCTCACCCCATGGCTCCCATCTGCTCAGTTCTCCCTCTCTTGCAGCTCCCATGCCCTTCCTGGGAAGCCCAGATAATTTCATTGGCAGCCTCTGGCACAGGATGCACGCTGGGCTGGGAAGGAGGGCTCTGCACTTATGTAGCCAAGGCTGTCTCGTTTCCACCACAAGCACGAGGCTTTTGGTGTCACCAGCAAGGGATAGAAGCTCTGTTTTTCTCACTGCTCTGCCAGGTTTATCACAAAGAGCCCATAGCTGAGCACCAGTTTTCACCTAGGATGGACTCATGTTCAAAGTACCATATAGATAGAGCATCTTCTGCCTCAATAGACAAGCAGTGTTATTAAAATAAAAATTTCTGGGCAAATACATATGACTGACTATGCTACAATAAGGACTTGAAGTATGTTTCTTTGTTGAGCTTTCCTGCAAAGTAGCATCTGCAGAATGTAGAACTGGAAAAGAAATTTCCTTAGCTGTGTTAATGCATTCAAGATTTCTACTGAGTGTCCATGATGCTTTTAATGTCCAGCTAGATTTAATTGGAAAATAAACCCATTAGAAGCCATAGCTTTTGGGATGTGACATGTGAGGGGAAAATCTTAGAAAAGAAGTGACATAAATTTCTATTCTCAAATGTAGGAAAATTCTCTTCTCCAAATAGGGAAAATACGTAAAGGCATTTTGGCATCTAATTCCCTTTGCTTTTAAGATATGAAACCTCCATTTAGGAACCTGAAAATGCAGATAATTTTCACAAGAGATCTAGGAACCTAGACCTCTTAACGGGATAGTCACTTTTAAAAATAGAACAAAAGCTTCTTAACTCACTTTGTCATTATGGAAACAAACCCGAGACAGTGGTGACTCTCATGGTCTTACACCTCAGTGTGGAGAATGGCACCAACAGTGGCATTCTGCAGTTCTCCCTAACTAGTCATCACTGTGTCAACCCACAAGGACAGAGTTAAGACTCTCAAAGCCACCATTTCTGTCCTGTAACTTGCTTAAAAGTTCTTTCATCTTGCAAGCCCTACGCAGCCTTTGAAATTTGTCAGGCTCGGAGACAAAGCAAGTAGAGGACTAAGTGATCAAAAGATGCTGATTTATGGTCTCAAGCATCTGATCATTTAAAAGACCTTCAGGAGTACAATTTAAAGTGTCCCTAGGTGATTTTAGTTTACATGGGCAACTGGTACAGTGCAGATAACCCAGGCAGACGTTGTCTTTGGCAGCATTACAGGACTACATTTCACAAATCTGGTCTGTTTGTTAACTGTGTTTCTGTGTTTCAGACAGCCACTCGTGCATTATTTATGGCATAAGGCATTGCTATATGTTTGCTCTCACCTTTTATTTGATTACAGAAACCTAATTGTGGCTAGCGCAAAAGCAATGGAAATACTGCAAATATAGATTTAGTTCTCCTTTGTGTCTCTTATTGTTTGCAGGGTGTCTAGCACTATTTGGTTTGGTGGTTATTTGTGTTTCTTTTGGGCTTGATTCAGTTAGAACGATGGTCATGCAATGTTTGATCTCCTGAAGCTCTGAATAGTGATTGAGTCTATCAGTTATTATCTGTGGTGTGCTGAAACCCCGAATATTTGTCCTCTCACTGTCCCCTTCTTTCCAGTAAATGGGTTAGATGACCTGAATATAAACTTCTGGATTCTACTTATTTTCTTGCAGTCATTCCTCTCCACTCCAATATCTCCAAAATATAAATAAAAAAGGCCCCTATGTCAACCTGGCAGACTCCTAGGATGCTTTAGCATACACGGGAGGAACACGTTTGGAGGAACAGGCTACCAGCTCAATGACTTATCCATTTTTATCTGCTTACTCAGTTTGTATAGAACAAATTACACTGAGGGTGGGGGGTGAAAACTGAGTAAATTTGGCTTGATTCATCACCTGTCCTACTCTGCAGATCAATCAGTTAATAATTTCATTGACCTGGAGGATCATTCAGAACAATATATTTAATTCAGTCATGCATTTAGTTTAATTAAGGTTTGAAGTTACAGTGCTCTGCTGGCAAAGAGATATTAAATCTGCTTTTTTTTTTCTCTCCCTGCTTTCCATCCACCATATGAATTTCCTCTACTGGATATCATTCATAACAGATCTTTTATTTTAATTTAGCTGATTTGCTCACTTTTGTGAAATTTTGCTGCTCTCTTTGCCATAAGAATCACCTGAAAGCCTTTTCTGTGTCATTTGATGAGTATGCTGGAAATATTAGGGTTCTTAGGCACTAATGCAATGGATGGGGGGGAAGGGGAAAATGTCAAATATTGGAATCAGCCCTTTGAACACTGGCTAGGACAAGGTCAGCTGCTCTGGAGAAGGGATGCAGCTGAGAAGGGACACCAGTGCTAAGTGGCTGTCAAAGAGTGGCAATGACACAGGCAAGGGCTTTTCATGGATATATCTTGCAAAGGCTCTTGTAAGGGATAACTCTGTAGCAGGCAGCTTTGTGACTGTTTTCCCTACATGATACAGGGGCTTGAACTTTGGAAAAATGTCAACTAAATAAACAAGAATTAACATCAATCTGTCACTGAGCTGCTCCGACACCTGAGAGTTACAGGTCTGTGATAATCAATATGTACATTGAACCTACCCATCCACAGGCCTCCTCCAAGAGTTACCGGTGCCGAATTTGGATCTAGAGCATAAGCTGCAGCATCCAGGGAGGCTTTGCTTCCTCCTGCAGGTATTATCATTGCTTCTGTAACTTACTCTCAGCTCTGAAACCCTTACAAGGTCGAGCCAGGTTGCAAGCTGTGTCATCTTGTGAGCACTGTCCAGGGTGGACAACATTACCATCCTGGCCTGAGAGCCACTGTGGTTTGTAGCCACGCAAACCTGCTGAAAACCTGCTAACAACCACGCTGATAACCTGGATTTACAGCATTTCTCTCTGACTGTGGCTATCAGGATAGTTTAGCATCATCTTTATGAGATGTATCTTAATTTAATGGGAAGAATCTCACATTGGCTGATGTTGAGAAGGTATCTTGAACTGTGAAAGGCAACATTTGGGTGTTTAGACCTGCCTTGGTGAGAGACCAGCTCACACATGTTGCCAGACAACACGTAGGTATAGGACAAGAAACAGGATTTCCTTGTTCCCTGATCTCCTGGGCACCTCTCCCTGGCATTCTTGGGAGGTGCAGCCATACACTGGCTGTCTCTCAGGGAGCACATTAGGATTTTCTTATGCTCTTGTTTCTGTGTAACTGGCCTGCCCCTTGGTAAGGTGCTGGGTGTGGAGATCCAAACACACTAGTCATGACTTGTGTTAGGGCCATTGCAGTCTCTGAATTGCATTGGTGTTAGATAACATGCTTTCAAAGGTGAGAATACTTGAGACAAATGTGATTTCCCTTTTTAAAGGAAAATGAGACCCTGCAAAAGCAAGAACTTTCAGGAGGAAGGGATATGCTGGTTACTGGGCCAATATATTCTCATGTGTTTCCTCATTTTTTATTTTAAATCAAAATCATCAAAATATAAATGTTTTGGTAAAGAAGGATGTTTTTTCCTGTGATTACTAACTTTCTTTCTCATACTTCTACTTGATTGTTGGTTTTGTTGTTATTTACTTTTTGTTGTTTTTTTTCAGTTGAAAAACTATTTGAAGACAGAGATCATTGCTGGTCTGGGTGTTACTATGTGGGGAAGCACAGATAAAAACCACTAACTTCTTTCCTTTTGCAAACTGTATTTTTGCTTTTGCAGCCTGCTCCATAAGAAGAAGCTATACTGTTCCCTGATACCTGCAAAAGCTCTGAATAGGTCATTTTAGGGGTCTTTTTCAGTTGTCTAGTTTTCCTATTTCAGTAGTGTTTAACCCTCTGCTTGAGCTGGATATTTCAGCATTCACAAAATTGCTTTCTGCCTTCATGTTTTGATGCATCTTTCTTCCAAGAAGTCCTGAACTGCTTGAGAGTAAAGGGATACTTGAAAGGAAAACCATGTGTCTGGAGAACAGAGAATACTCCATGTCTGGGCAGAACTGTGGGTCTTCATGTGTGCGCCTCTGGGTACATACAATACAATGTCATTGCTTCTCATTTAATGACCTCCCATCAGTCCTCCCTGGATACCATTTTCTTACTTCATCTCACTGTGAGTTTGTTCTTATTAAGGGCCTGATCCATCAAAGCACTTAAACACATGGTTGTGAGTTGTAAACCCACCAGGGTAAGTACCTCGACTTTTTATAACCCTGTAAAGTGTGTAAAGTGTGTACCTATGGCACTATAAAAGATGGGTTTAAATGATGTCTGTGAGAAGCGCTAACCTTTTCTGTTCAGCCCTCACTTTCCTCTACAGCGCCAGAAGTTTCTGCAGTTTGTGTTGCATATATTTCAAACAAGGCTGGTTTTGACAAATTGACTCTTTCTCTTTTAGTTTTCTCTTTTTTGTACCTGTCTAAAAGAGCATCTATACCTAATAAATTTTCAAGATATTTTTGCTTATCTGTATTCCTCAAAAAGGCTGCTTAGATTCTGTTAGGCATCCTGAAGGATTACTTAATAGTTAAAATTTTTCAAATCGGCTTCCTTAGAAAAAATAAAGTAAAATAAGCAAAAAGACCAACACAGTAGGCCTTTTTCCTGCAGTTGCTGCCAAGGATAACCCTCGAGCTATATCCTGTTCTGAGAGCTGGACCCCCTGAGAGGGTCCAGTGCAGAATTTTAATTTCTCAAAGCACTGGAAATAAAAGTAATTAAACCTCTGCATATTCCTTTTGTACTATAAATACATTAATAAAACAGGCAAAGGAAATCAACTCCTAAATTATCAGCAGTAGTAAAATGCTGAATATTGAAACACAGTTTAATTTATTCATTTATAATTTTTTATCAGACTAAAATAGACCTTTAGGAGCAATTTAAGCATTACAATAATGCAATTGTTTGGTACAGTCAGCAGTTAGATACAAAGCTATTTTTGTACAAAATTAAAAAAATAGCAGGCTAGTGGCAAAGTCTCATATTTCAGTGTAAATGGATGATGAATTTATGCAAATCTCTCTTCTATAAACAAGTATTTCCATGTGAAAACTCAGCAGCAAACCAACAGAATTGATCTGGTTCTGTGTCCACCAAAAGAAAGTCAGGTTCCAATTATGGGAGAACTTCCAGGTAACTAGTGTCTAAGTTAGCATATATAAAGTGTAAATCTTCTCACCCCAAAATGAACTTAGGAGTTGGCTATCTGCCTTGGATATATTTTAGAGAAAATTGGTTAAGCCTGAGGCAAAGCATAAAGTACAGATGTCACATATTAATAGCAGAGACAATTGGAAACCTTTTAGCTTATGTATTAGATTATATGTCTGCAAAAGAAAGATTAGTAGGAAGGCATTTCAAAGCTCAGACTATTAGGGGAGAGTTTTCCCTAAGTATTTTTGATATCAAAAAGTGCTCTCAGTTCCAGTCTACTACAAAGGGTGGATCACATTCCTCACAGTCATTGTTAAAGGAAGAGTAACCTGTCAGGAAGTTTCCAAACTACCATAGCACAGATCTAATCTATTTAGGGTTCAACATCTGCTCCTGTGTGTGCATAAGCAAAGGCTTTGATTTCTAGACTTTCATTTTATATGCTGGGAATTTGTGAGGGTACAACCCTGCCTAAGGTGTGACTGGGGAGAGGGTGGAACGTACCCATGAGGGCAGATCCTGCAAGATTTGAGCATGATGGGCACAACTTGTACAAATCTAGGTAGCACCTATGGCCTACAACATTGCATGCCTCATCCAACGTACTGACTCTTTTTGTCTCTGGTCTTGAAAACCTCCAAGGATGGAGACTGTGCAGTCCCTAGGCAAGCTCTTCCGCTGAGAAGGAAGCAGAGGGTTCAGGTGGGGAATAGTTCAAGCAAAACACATTTATTCCCCAACCTGCCTCCAAACCAGACTGAGGAAAAGACTTTCCTGCATGCCAGACTGTGCCTCGGTACCATGGAAGGAGCTAAGTCTGCTCAGGCTGTGAATAGCTTTCAGTAGAAGATGAGTGTTATCACTCTTATAACATACTGGTTACTGTAGATTCATATTATGAGCATTTTCTTCTTTACCAGCAGAGCTGGAAGAAGTAGTAGTTCACAATTAATTTAAATTCTAGGCTCAGCAGGTGACTCTGAGAGGCAGAGGATGACGATACTGACTCATTCTGCCTGTGGTGAGAAGCGCAGCTCTGCTGAACTCGGGCAGCACCAGGGTCACCCGCTTCACAGGTGGAAAATGCCTTGCAGACATCCCTCCACTAAGGGAGGGATAATAATCCTAGGGGACATGTTTATTAGACTTGTTTCTAGACCAGAAAGTATAATAAAATATGCTGCATCTTGCTGGAATATTACACGGACTTCTAACACGCTGTAAATTGACAAGAAATTATTTATCATCTTGAATGCCTGGTGGACACAGACTTGTGCATTTTCAGAAATTGCATAGCTTGTCTTTCAACAAAGAACATGATGAAACCTGAGAAGGGCAATCAAGGAATCTATGAAACTCTTTCTCACTGTTTCCATAGTAACTTCCTTAATAAGCTTAATAATCTTGCTTAGAAACAACTACATAAGCAAATATATTGTGTAAATTTTTCAGGCATAATGAACCCACTGTCATGGCTTGGCTTCTTGTATTATTTTCACAAATACTTTATCCTTTATTCAGCTTGGTGGTTGTCTGTAAGAGGCAAAACTTGAGGGATAACAAAACAACCCACCTTACACATCCTTCCCAGGGATGTGTTTTAAAGAGGCACATTTCAGGCACAGCTACTGCATTAGGGTACAATTGTGTTAGTGAAAAAAAAGAAAAGGCGAACCAAACTCCAGTAATAAAGTAATTACTATAACTGGTGGTATCGGCAAGGGTTGGCAGGGCCTCATGGTGCGATGGCAGCCTGACATTGCCGCCAAGTGGCTTTTGGGATAAAAAGGAAGGAATCATTAGCTTAAGGGGTAAAAACCTGTCTTAGAAGTATTTTATCTTATCTAGAGGTGAGAAACAGCCCCCAAAATTGAAATGACATTTTAATGATTATTATGGAGTCCTGCCTTACCTGAGTGCTTTGAAGTAGGTGCTGACGAGACACAGGATTACATGTTTTCATTAAAGAAATCATCCATTAAGGTCCCAATTCTGCACAAAACAGAACACACATGCTTAACTTCAGCATCCCAAAGCAAGGCTGTGACCAAATGCCATAAACTATATAATGATTTATTTTCTTCCAGGAATTTTAAACTCAATAATATGAAAATGTGATTTTATTGGAGACAAGATAGCTACTAGCAATGAGACCAGCTATGATGCTTTTCAAAGTTAACAATAATTATTTCTAATGTGTCTTATTGACTTCTAATAATCTCTGAGGGGATTAATACCTAAGAAAGCATGTATGTGTTGATGACAGAAAGCAGAATGAAGTATACTGATTTACTGCAACTCTTCATTAAGTTTAAAAGCATTCCACTGTGATGAAGACATCAACCATAGGCTGTGGCAATTTCACATTGCAAAGGAATAGTTAAAGGCAGGAAGACCAAAAAAAAAAAAAGAAAGCAAACAAAGTTTTAACTTGAATTCAAGCCAGATTTCACAAGAGCAAGACCCTAATCAAATCCATTGAAGTAAAATACATTAAAAATATCTAACATTTCTCCCTCTCTGAATGTACGGGAGAAACATATCTGTTAGATATGTAGTGAAAAATTAACTATGTAAAGTAAAAGCAGTTCATTATTTTGCAAAAAGATATGTGCACAACTGAATTTCCTGTAAGTATTCACACTGATTCTCATTCTCTATTATTTACAATGATACAGTACTGTTGATTAGTATAAAAATAAATCTAAACCAACAACTTAGGAGTCAAGACAAGCAGGACCTTCTCATGTCTTTTGTTCTATAAATTATGAATTCTTTTAATTGTAAAAATCCATTCAACCAGAATCAAGTCAATCAATCAAATCAATCCATAAAACAGATCAAGAAATAATATGACGTTAAAGATTGCATATCAACTACGTGAAGGTTTTTTTTAGGGCTTACTTTTAATGAATGTGTAGCAGAGTTACATAATACAGCTATAGATTTTGGAACACTGAAACCAAACAGAAAGCTGGCCACTCTTTACCAAGCAAAACAGGCATTGTAAAGTTTTAATTTAAAAGGAAAATTCCTCTTATCTCCAAGGGTATCAAGATTTTATCTTGTGTTCACAATTATTTCCTAGAAAGTTTTACATTTGTGAATATTACCAGAAAAACTCGTGTCATGAACACAACTACCTCAACATCAAAAAACGTTGAAAGTTTGCCTGTTACTTAAACAATACACGGCCCTGAAGTCTATGCATGTGTGTATGTCCATATAATAGAGCTGAAATTCTTCGTAAGCATCATCAGTCACTTTGCTCAGAGTCAAACAAGCACGGGATGTTATTACGTGCTCGGATTGTATCACGGTCAGGCTACTAACAGGCACAGGGCCAGGCTCCTGCAAAAAAAAAATTAGATGATATTTATTTTGGAAGTCTTTCAAAACAGGAACTCTTTTGTGGTACTTAGTATAGTGTCAGCACCTACAAATAAGAATAAATAATTCAAATTCTCATATTTGGCTTGGTTGATTATTTTGAAAATCTATCTGAACAGATTAACTTGGCAGCTCTCTCCCTCCTGACTCAGAGCCTGAATCGCTGCTGCCTCCAGCTTTTGATGGACACTCATCCTCACTGGACATCCTCGCTACAGAAACCCTCTTTCTGAGCTGTAAAGTGTCCCCTAAACCCTGTGGCACAAATATCCCTGCGCCTTCTCACAGCCTGGCGCTGGCAGCTGGTGGGCTGGAAGGAGCCCTCATTTCTAATTACAATCAAAAAGTGTAAGGTGTCATCTGAAGTGGTATACGGTTACATCTCACATACAGGAGTGTCTGCTTCTTTCTTATTTTCTTTAATTTTCTTCTTAGAAAACCATTCCAGTTTTGGCTAGTTTTTCTAACATTTGAAATTACTACAACACTTCTCATTGTTTGGACCATTTCCAACTGTGTACCAAATCCCTTCCTGAAAACTTCTTCCAGACCTTAATTGTTCTATCAGAAACCATTAAGCCCCTGTGGTCCTTGTTTCTTCTGAGTGTTCTGCAGTGACTCCTAGCCACCCACTGGCCTTTGCAGATTTTGCAGATATAAAGGCTGCCTTGTGCACACAACTTTTACTTGGGACAGTGCCATACATGGATTAATGTCACCATTAAGTCATCATATTTCCTATCATTCTCCATGAGAGTGGAATAAAAAGTTTTAGGTGTACTTGAGTTCTCAAGACAGAACACTGCAAGTGCTTTGGTAGTACTATATGTACCAGTTCCTTCAGTGGACTAATCAGTCTTCTAATTCTGTGCTTTTTTTTTTTCCTGAATTCTTTACTACTTTACCTATATTTCCATGGCATTCATGCAAATGGTTCTCCAGTGTCTTCCTTATGAGTAGTGAAGTGTGTCAAAGACTAGGTTCTCCAGACAATACTATTCTGAGAATGTCAGAACTCCTCCATGTGGATCTGCTGCACCTGATCACCCCAATAATTATCTCCATCTTCATCCAGATATCAATCCCACTGACACTCTTCTCAAAGGGAATACACCATCCTTCTTCCAATGTTACACTTACAGGAAGAGTTTAACTTGGTGACTAGACTCTGGATGTCCTGCTAATCTCATCATAATGTTCTCCAAGAACCTCAAAGTCGTGGGTTATTTGTATGGGAGAGAACTTTTATTATTATTATTGTTATTTTTATTATTATTTTCCTCACAACTGCATATGATACAGCTTGGTCATTTCTGCCAGGCTGTGTATATTCACTTCTTTCTGGACTTTTGTCTAAACATGCATGTTAAAGGCATTTCAATGTCTCTGCTCTCATAGCTTCCTATCACCAAAAAGCCCTGCTAATTTTCTTTCTCTGCAGGAGTTCAGAAGAAGAATTTTGTCATCCTGAGGTAAAGAATTGCTATCAGATTTACTTGTGCCCCACAGATATATCCTGACCAAGATTGTTAGAATTGTAGTAGAGTACTTTACTATAGCAGTATAATCACAAGTTTTATCTACAGCTCAGCATCAAAATAGATAAGAAATTCATCCTCTGTCTAATAACATTTCCTTGGAAAATCCTAGATCACAAAAAGTATTCCCAGTAGAGCAATCTTCCAATGTTTCTGCTTCTGTAGATGCTCTCTCAGGCATCCTGGTGCTTCTGGTTAATAAATTATAAAGCCCATCATAAATCCTGTCATGATAAGCGTATACTTCTTTCCTGCCCAAATCCTTTTAGCTATAGCTCCTAGAATAGAAAAAGCCACCATATAAGAAAGTCACAGTCTATCTTATCTATGCTCTTCAAAGTTTGTAGGGAGTAACAGTCATCACAGTTCTAGGCCGAATGGCTAGATCTTCTAGGCTTACTACCTCAAACTTTTTATCTTACTATACTTACTAGAAACTACCCTGTTGTTGATCTACGTTTCTATCCCACCTTCCTTTTGGCCTCATTTTATATAGTTTCTGAGAACCTAGTCATTGGGGCCTGTCTTGAGACAGGCTTTTATTTTCCCTTCTTCAAAAGCTCCCAGTGTGAAAAACCAATCTTCCTCCTTCTCCCAGATTTTTCCAGACAGAAGGAAACACAGTATTTCAAGAAGAGAACCAAAGACCATAAAGTCCACGATAGACCTCCTTACATGTGAAGGCCAGTACTATTCCTTGACTTAGCTCAGACAGGGTATACCATGTGAACACTACATACAGAAATTTATTCTTAGTGAACTCACCAGAGTAAATAAGGATTTCTGCATATATGTAATTAAAAAATAAAATGAACAAAATTAAAGCAAATCTTTATCATGGGTGCTTGTTTGTCTGCAAAATCATGTTCAGAACAGATGTCAGTGTTTGTGATAAACATCCCATACTATTTTATCAAGATACAGCCAAGTACTCTTGCATCCCTTAGGTCTTCTCATTCTTTTTAGTCGGAGCTAAACAGAACTAAATGTTCTTTTTGGTTTGAAACTTCTCTGCTGAGATTACTTGTTGTTTTTGATCAGTCATTACTATGAAGGAGCTAGAAAGTCAGGAAACTTAAGAAATAAAGAAACTCAAGAAAACAAAAAGCATATAGTGATAATCCTGAAAACAAACCAAGAGTTGCATAAGATAGAAAATTTGGCTTAACAAAGGCATTTAAATTGGATAAAATATAGAACATGTGCTAAAAACATCTGCCACTTTTACTCAGGAAAATTAAAATACTTTATTTCTGTGATAGATCCATTCACCTGTGCAGATATTCCTTCTTCAAAAAAATAAACAGCACATACATATGGGCAAACCTCCTAACGTTAGGATTTAATTTTAGCTTGTCAGTTGAAGATTTTATTGTCTCATTTAATAAACTTAAAAGTTGGAAAATTCTAAAAGTTCCATTAATGTAAGATTTAAAAGCTGTATGTTGTGGATACTGAACAAATGGAAATAAATCCAGCTCTTCTCTTGTGTGCAACAAATATTTCTCTCTACAGTGTAAAATGGAACTTAAAAAGGAGAAGGGATATGAATTATAGAATGAAGAAATTGTCCATCTGACATTGTATTGGATTAGCAGTGGTCATGTTAATGCTAGACCAAAGGTTAACTCCAACTAAGGATCTTATACAGATAGTGATTTGTGTGATTCTGCTCTAAAACTCTTATAGTATTCTGGATAAGAAAAATCTATCACAAGTAGAATGGAAATTATTCAGTCCTTCTGTCCCCTTGAAAACAGCTCATTAGCTTTAAATATCAGCAATAATACTAAATAAAATTTAAATATCATCATAAAATGTCAGTTATTCTTTATTTTATAGCTGCTACCCAAAATAATGATTATTATTATTATAACTATGTGCGAGGGAAGTATCTATGTCCTGATTTTCTGTCTCAGCAAGAAATTTCTAGTTTTACATTAGGAAAGAAGCTGTCATTGCAGAACAAGACCACTGAGCTGGTGTTGAACTTACCGATCTCCCAGACTTCTGGCAAAATTATTTTAATTAGCCTTCTCCTAACAGCATTTAAACAAACCCTGGGCTGCCAGGGAAGGAAGAAATGACTTCTCACTCAGATAGTTTACTTAGGTCTTTTTCTCCAGTGCCATAAATCTCGGTGTAGAGATTATTAGTGTCTTAAGACTTTTTTTTTAAACAATGAACTGTGACCACTTTACCCACTGAAAAGCTCACACATCATTCAAGTATAAATGTCCTGTTTCTGCATGGTTTATTTTCACACCATTGTTGGGTGCTAAAATAGTTTTACACCATTTATGAGACAGAGGTATTTTAGCTAATCCATCTCGGCTGCTACAAATATGCCAAAGCAGAAATATCGCGGTGGTAACCGTGTGTAAGCATGTAGTGCTGGGGCTACTTCCATGGGAGCCTGGCATGTTTACCTGATCCCGATGTACAATTTAAATGACAAATTTGCTGACTAGCTGGCAGTGGTGGTGTGTGAACTGTGCAACATGCAGACATGCTCGGAGTATGTTTTCACCTGAGGTGGAATACAAGAAACGATGAAGAGAAAAGGCATCCGCTAGCCAATGTTTAGCCACATAGCCAAAACCTATGTTGTTTTGGTCTACATTTTGTGAGAAAGTGCAGAATTGCCATCTCTGCAGCCCGTGAGGCCGTGCATGGTCCTGCTGGCTCCGCGGGCGCCCGTGCGGGCAGCGCGGCCCTGTGCGCCAGGCCCCGGCCTCGCGCGCCATGCGGTTAAGTAAACACAGCGTGGCTGCTGGGGCACAGAGCCAGCGCCGAGGCCGGGAGGAGGGGATGAGGCTGGGAGGAAATAAGAGCAAATTCCTCTGAAATGATCTGACAGGAAATGACAGAGTGTCAGCCTTATATAACCACACGGCGAGAGGGAGAGGGCGGGAGAAGTTCTTCCTAAACACAGAGCGGTGCCAGATCTCGGTAGGTGAGGATGATGAAATAATAAAGCATTTCCCGTGTGTGTTTTTCATTAGGCCTGTTTTGTTTTTCTTCCAAGTGCTGTGGAAACAGAACAGAAGCCCATGTTTCAGCCAGGGCTGCAATGGCCTCCTCCCAGGGGAATAGCAGCTGCATAAATAGGAGGGAAGCCCTCAGTGGAATTGCTTCCAACACCTTTCTAATGGAAATAATGATTTGCAAAGCCCAGTTTATACCTTTGCCACATAATTAGTAGCCAAGATTAAAAACATTGTTCCAACTCCCAGCATCCTTCAAACCTGGCCAGACCCTAAATATTCCGCTGCGTTCCAGAAAGGGAGTCCACACTGTATGGACCAGCGTAGGCTGCTGAGTTGGGCCCTTGAATCCATCAACACTTATTATATGGAAATTAACCAGTTTGATGTCAATTACAGGAAATTTGTTAGCAGACATAACCTATGAGACATTTTATTTTGAATTCCTAGCACTGCTCATTGAAGTTAGCTGGGATGCGGCTGAGGACCAAGACATACATTTCTCAAGACTCAGCATAGAGTCAATTAAAAAGAAGGGAGGTGGAAAGGAAACTGTATCAAAACACACACAGCTTACACCCTTTATTAGGCATGAGAAGCACAAGGAGCTGAATGTCAGCTTTTCCCTGTAAGGACACAATTGCTAGTCACAGATTTGGGTGTGAAACAGTCCATCCTTTATGTGTTGATACTGGGAAAAGAGGAGGAAGGGAGTATTTTTAGACTAATGGCAATACCTAACCTCATTTCATGTTCATTTTAAACTAAGCTGAAACTCCTATTCCACTATGTTCTTATAAATTATATTCTCATATTAAGAAAGTAGAAGCTTCTAAATTAGGAATATCTGACTTCATCATTAATTTTCCTCCTAAGAATAACTTAAAAGATTGAAATTTTGGCAAGCTGCTCAAGCCAGGAGGGATGACAAAAGATTTTCTTATGGCTTAAGGACATTAACTGTCAGGGCCACAGCAGCTGCTTTATCTTTACTGTGAATTCTGCCTTTTGCTTAAAAACTATGTATGGCACCATCCAGAGCAGTGACCTCCTGCTATACTAGTCAAATTAATTACAGGACTATGGGTTCAATCTCCAAGGCAATCCTGAAACACTTATAGCTAAGGGAATACAGGCTCAGAATCTTGCTGCAATATTCCTGTGAGTTTCAAAGCAAGGATTTCCACAGAGCTTGTGGAAGTTGCTGTGTTATTCCGATTAGCTGACCATGTTATACACAGCATGTCACCCTCCCGTACATGTTATTGCAATATCCAGAGTCAAAACTTTAAATGAATTTGAAGTTTCTCTGAAAACTGTGTTCTAAAAATTTTTGCAAGTATTTTAAATTAGTAGTGTTT
>JAUBOD010000244.1:3428066-3442703 GCA_032353885.1 Nothura maculosa | reverse complement strand
AAGGAGCCTAGTGATAAATGAACATGAATATTTTAGTGTCTTCTCCAGAGAGAGCAGGCTATTTTAGAAACTAAAACTTAGTAACATGTTCTTTGGCACACAACCCATGCATCTTAATCAGGAGATGGGAGCATCTGCATCCATGGAAGAACCTTTTGGTGGCATCCATCCTTTCCACCTATCTTCTCCTCATGTGAGCTCAAGCACCATGTGCCACCCTTCCAGCCAAGAAGTCCTCCCCTTGAGCTCCTCCATTCCTGATCAGCCAGCGGTGTTGGGTGATGGGGGACACCACGTCCCCCTTCCCTCAGGGAGGAGCCAAGGCTCTCATCAGCACTACCAGGTCCTGCCACCTTGAGGAGCAAGAGACCGGCATCAGGAATCAATACACAGGTTTTCCTCATAAAATTCCAGACATGTTTTGATGACTTTGGATGGTTTTTGGTACAATAGATAAGGCAGTAGCAGTCTATATATGTTTTCTTATAACTTTCAGATTAGGCACTTAATTATATTGCCTAATCTAAGAAACCATTAAATCTCTAAAGGATATTCCATACTTAGGGGCAATATTTCAATGGGATCATACACAAATCTGTATGATGTGTGGTATGTCTGACCAAATCCAGGTTTTAAAATGCACTGGAAAAATGTGTTTTACAAACAAAGTAAGTTTGGCATTTTTTTGTAGCCCCAAAATATCAGAAAATTTGTAGGAAAACTATAAATTCTATAAAATGGTAGCAGAGTTTGACAGGTGCTGGTTTGAGTCTTCACAAAAATATTTAGGTATAGGACAGTGTATTAAGTGTATTCTTAAAGGTAAATAACTGCAGCCGATAAAAGTTGAGCCTATAAAGGGTCCCATCTTCTAGGAGTTTTCTGCACTGAGAATTACTACCAGCATAATCATGGCTCCCTGCACGCTAATATTTCCTCTGATACAGTATGATCAATGTTGTGGAAAAACATTTATTATATTTCTTCTAGCTACTTAAAGGCATTACTGAATTATGAGCATCGCAAAACGAATCCACTGTGCATTTTTTCTTTATGTGACGTTTTTACAATCTTCATTTTCTGCTTTGCAGCCACTGAGCTATAGCGATCGCACTGTGTACCCTCTTCCAACTGACACCGGGGCCAGGAACCCCTTTCTGCTTTATTACATTTGAAATGCACTTCATATGACAACATTCACTCTCATTCTGCACTGGACCCTTGTTTCAAGGAGGAAGCCATTCCTTATTGGGTTTTTTACGTCAAGGCAGAAGTTACAAAAGCAATTAAAACAGTGGAGGGGGTGAACGGCCATTTCAAATACTCCTAGTTAACCCAGGTATCAGAGGCACTCAGCTGCTGTAGAGATGCTAACAATGGCTTATTTTCTTTTCATTTTCTTTTCCGTTAGACAGCTCTGAGACATGGAGTACTCCAGGTGACAGCTTCTCTTTGCTGGAGTTTGTCCAAGTAAGGAATAAATGAAAGCAAGTTAGGTGCAAAATATAAGAATTTACAACCCAAACCAAACTTAGACATGAAGCCATCTAAAGACTACTCATAACAGTTGTAGACTCACTAGTAGTTCTTGTGGTAGAAAAGTCGCTTAAAAATAAGATGGAAATGCTAACAGGTTCATTGGAATTACATTTTCCTTTGGTGGAAGAAACCAGAGTCACTCGAGAATAGTCCAAAGTCAAATCTAAACATTTTTTTCTACAGGAATGAATATTATTCAATTCTCCTGTCTTTGTATTCAGATAAAATATTCATCTAAATCAAAGTATTAATAGAAAGAGAGTGTGAGGTAAGAGAAATGCATAATAAGTTTTAGCACTAGAACCAATGATTTATGGCCTAGAGCTATGGCCAACTTCATTGCAAAAATGGCTTGACCCGTTTCAACCTCGTGCAGAGCTCTGGAGCTGCACGGCACTGGCACAGAGCGCTCCCAGGCAGCCCCTGCCCTTCTCCCATCCCATGGCCCCTCTCCCATCCTGCACACACACCTGCCACCTCCTTCCTGCACATCACAGCACCGCTCTCCATCCTCCTGTGGGGACTGGCCAAGGCCTGTCATTTATCACAAGCTCTAACTCAGATTTGCCTCTCCCCTTCGCCCCAACCCTTCTTTGAAGGACAGTGCTAGGAGTGACCCCATGGGTAAAGCCTTGGGCTCTGCTAATGATGCTCAGCTGTGCACTGGAACCGAGGATGAAGATGCTGGTTAAGTGTTCAGCAAGCACAGCACAAACCACCCACTCGCCTTTCATTTTATCAAATTAGTCCACCAGCTTCCAGCAACCATTTAAAGTCTAGATCAGTGCATGTTTTAGAAATACATCTGCAATACTTCAGGCTTCTGTCTTGTCTAGAGAGTCCTTAAGACAAATAAACAATCTTTAAGTAGCATTAGAAACAATTTCATTTCAAAACTGCAGCTCAGTAGCCCACAGCAGGTGGTTAGCAATGGCAGCAGCACCACTGTATGCGGTCTGTCTTACAGGAAACTTGCAGTCATCTGCAGGGATGAAGCACTTGGGGGCACAGAGATGCTGCAAGCATTATTTTTAGAGATCGTCTTTGACAGTTATTACAAAGTCTCTTCTGGTATGAATATTTAGTGACACAAAATGTCCTGCTGGCATTCTGAGACCCTATAATTATCCTTGAGCTATGTATTTAGGATGGGATAGTCAGCATCACAGTTATTAGACATGGTCTCCCTCAAGGAACACAAGTTGCTTTTCTCCAAAAAATGGTTCTTGTGGTATTGTACAAGAGAGAAGACTGGCTGTCAGCCAGATTTTAAAGCATAAATAAGCCATGATCTCATTTATGTACAGTCTTTATAAGCAACAGTACTATGTATGAGTGACTGCTATATTTAGGAATGACAAGATAGGCATTATTAATAGCTTAATTGACATCAATGCAATTACCCCATCCCTATTACAGTTTGTAGAATTAAAAAAAAAAAGTTGGATGAAGCCTCATTTCCCCTAGAGCTAGCCAAGGATATAACATTTTCTTCCATGTCAAATCTAGTCTTTGACATGTAGACTCATTCCAGTAAATCATTATAAATGCATTATAATAAACACTTATAAAAATAAATGTTTCAAGTTATTGGATATTAACCCCCAGCATCTGAAGAGTGATAATACACCAGTTTTACAAGGCTTCTGGTTTTGTTTTGCAAAGAAGAAAGGTTTTCCCTTACAATTATAAAATATTATGCTGACAACTAAACAGTTAACTTCAGTCTCTCTGCTGGGATTAGAGCTAAACACAGCCCCCAATACACAAAAAATATCTATAGAACATTAAGAATGAGTCTTGGTCAGTCCCAACCATGTTTCTCACTTAACGGTGCACATTTATTGGCTTAGTGTTTGGAAACCCATCTATTGTATTGGCATACACAGAGGTCACTATCTAAATATCTATTTGCTACCTATGATCTGCAGGAGATTTCTGGCTAATATCTGACTTGTAGGTCACTGGACCTACAAGTAGGTCTTTGCCTCCAGAGTAAGCATGGAAAACTGCAAAATTATTTTTTTGAAAGTATTTTTTGATCTTAGTCTATTGTTGCAGAGAAAGCAAAATTTTCTACCAGGTACCTCATATACATGCTGCAGAGCTCAGCAAGTCAAAAGAACACATCAAAATAATCCAGTAGTGACTGTCCAGCCTCTTGATTGCTCCAAGTCAAGGCTGGTCCAATAGAAGTACAAACAGTATCAACAGAACTGAAATGCTATGACCTATGAAAATAAATAGATGATCTAATGATCCTTTTCACCCTTAATATGCCTTGCTGTTTATATATAAACAAAAATATAAAAAGAAAAAGATGCAAGTCTTGTCTTCATTATTTCACATCACAGAGCAAAGAAGAGACAAAAGCAGTGCTATTTAGGTACTTTAAGACAATTTTATAAAATTCACCTGGTCCCAGGAGCTTTTGCAGCATGAGGGGGGCTGCAGGAACAGCTATAACATAGGATGAGCTCCCTGCTACTGCCTACCTCGTAAGCTGGCTGAGACAGAATGGCAAATTCTGGCTCTGTTCACTGAATTCAGGTTTGGCTTTGGAAGATAGCTCTGCACTTACGAGGGCATAATGCCCTCACAAGACATGAATACATTTCCTGGCTCTGCTTCAGGTTTCCTGTGCAATTGATAGCAAATGAAATCATTTCTTTAAGCAACTTGGCTTCAGAGGGGCTTTGCAGTTTGTGCCCAGTCTGCTTCACAGTCCTGCTTCAGGAAGAAATTGCATTGGCCAAAGAAACTGTTAGACTGTAGAAGTTGAGAATACAGCATACTTGCACCCCCAAAGAAAGTAGGGAGCCCACAGCAAGGGCACCCAGTGTGGGAACTGCAGAACTGCTGCGACTCCCAGGCTTGCACATAAATGGTTTTTACTGTTACTAGAAGTGCCTGTCCTAGGCTGTGAACAAGGGCAAGTGAAGGCTTCTCAACAGTCCTACTTGGATTTGGTTACTGTAGCAGCAGAACGTGCTGCTATTCTTTGGCAGTGACCTCCTCAGCTCCCATGGCTTATGTGGCAAAAGACGAGCCACTTCATGATCTGTTTTTTTAGGCTATAACCTAATTCTAATTTTCAACCAGTCATGAAACTGCAGCTACCAAATACCTGGGCAGATGATGCGATTAATCGAACAGATAAAAGTGAAACTTGACTAAGGTTAGAGAAAGAGAAGCTTCAGAACAGGAATACCTCAAGATTACCAAGATGATACCTTCTCCAGTTCAGAAAAGACAGGCAAACAACAGCCATAAAACTTTCAATCTCATCTGTCTATCAGGTGATATTAGCCTAGGACAAACAAGTCCCAGAGATGACTTCTGATGGGCTCCTTATTGCGAAAGACAGCCACAAGTCAAAGGCAGCAAGGAAGAGGTTATGGAGCAGCCCTTGTAGACTTTGCCAAGATGTCATCTGTGAGAAGGTCAAGACTTACAGTCATGGAAATCATTCTCATTGAACCAGTTTTGCCAACAAGCCTGGCCACGGGCAGGAAAAGCTCCTCTCCTCTCTAGTTACGTTACCGTCACAAAAACAGCAAACATCCTTTTCCTAAGGTACAGGAGGATTCCTGACTGGCATCACACACAGACTTCTGAGGAATGTTCAAGCTCCCTTTATCCATTTGCCTAGCTATCTGCACTGTAAATTCATTGATCAGGGTTTCTCTCTCAATACGATAGTGCTTAATATTAGCACCAATCTTGACTAGATCTACTCAGTCATAATATAGTAAGGGTGTACATGCAAAGTGTACTGCTTTGCATGTACAACTAAAGCCTACTATGTATTCTCCATAGGGTATGAAAGTTCACACAAATTGCAAGTTTCATCAGGAAGTACTGCATCAAAATTACTGCCTTTTCAAGCATTTTAAGTAAGAATTGATGCAGGGGGAAGAGGAAAGATTACTTCTAGCCACTTCGGTTTGCCAATTACACTACTCTAAAGTTGTCTAGCTTTCTTTTGCACATTAAGGTTCAGTTCATACTGAGTCCTTTATGAAATGACACCACGATGTTGCCTCAGGCTTTCCTTGCAAACAAAGTGACTTTCATTGCAGCTCCCTTTCAACTTCAAAAGTAAAACATTTTTGTAGTTATTAATGGTCTGTTCTTGTGACTATCCATGGGTGAAGGGCATTTGCCTCACTCACATCTTTAATAGCAAATAATTAATGAGGTGTTGGAAATTAACAACAATTAACAATGCCTACGAACAGCAGCAGAAGGTGTTTGATCCTCTCTAGATGAAGTTGAGAGAATTTGTTTCTCAGGCTGGGGCTTGTGCCTGACAGGAGGGAGAGATGGAGGGGGATTTCTAATGTGATCCTCCTCCTCCTGCATTATCTTACTCAAAGTCATTGAAGCAACTTGTCAAGCTGAAAAGGAGACTAGAATTTGTGTCTGATACAAGTTCATCCAGCCTACCCATCACAGGGGTTTTGAAAACCTAATTCTGAGCCTTAGAGAAGACATATCTGAACTTGGAGTCTGATTATAATACACAACTATTGTTTTAAATACACAAACATTCTGCATACCCAAATAAATCACAAATACAGGTGCAAAATAGTCATGAAACAAAAATATTTCTTTTGGAAGGAAAGAGTCTTCTTTTTTCCTTCTTCCATAGAAATGAGAAGCTGATAAAGAAATTCAGCTCAGCTTTTCCCTACTCCTCTCAGGGGAGCACATTGGAGCAAAGGAACTTTAAGTGTCTGAATCATCTCTCAATTCCCCACCATGATTTTGCAGCAAGGGCTGCTGTTATCCACCTGAAGACTCCAGCTTTGAGTCTGTTCACACTCTCCAAATCTGAGCAAACAGCTGCGGAGAAAGCTAGAGCTGACCCTTTCCCACGGAAGAGTTTGCATAGAGTCTATAGATAGACTGCAGCACAGGGTGCCGTGGCTCATTTGTGAGAATGATGTTGGGCTGTAGAGCTGAACAACAACAGTACCCTTGTTGTTCTTGCCTCTCCTTGGCACAGTTAATCAGAACATTTGGACAAATAATATTCTAGATGTAGAACAGCAGTGTTATCCTCACATGTAATTAATAAATGCTACCATTAAGAAAAGTTGTGTGTATCGATCCTGAATTTCAAAAACCTTCAGAGGTGCCACTACGACTGCCATTCTGCCATTTCTATACATAATGGGCAGTTGTAGAAAGGACAAGAAGAAATAACCTCTCCTCTTGTGAAAGCTTAAATTGAGATTAAGGTTAGAGGATTAAGATGCTGACTTCAGAAACTGCTGTTCATCTGTTCTCTTCCAGTTCAGGTGTGACCTAAGGCACAGGTTTTACAACACAGATATCCCATATGCAGGAAACTTAATAAAATGCCAATCACTTGTATTTAGCTTTTGTATTTACACCCTTAGGGAGGCTTCTACCTCCCTGTGGTTATCACAGCCACTGGGAGACCTTGCATGTTCATCACATTTCTAATTGTTATTCTTATTTTTCACATTTAAATTGGGCACTATCAAGTAATACAGTTTATTGCTGGTATTACCCAGATTTGGGAAGAGAAAAACTTTAAAGAATTACCTGATTCACAATGTAGTTGCATAAAAAACATATTCCCCGAATTATATTAGATAGAACTTCAGAAAGATGAGTATATTGAACTCAAGGAAAGAGCAGCACAAAGCCAAGTGCAGTAGATGTTACACCATCCTTTCTCTCCAGAGCCACAACAAGGGGAAAAAAAACAAATAGATAAAAGCATAAACAGAGCATAAACTTTAGTGACCAGGTCTGCAGCCACAGAGTCCCAGGAGCCCTGTCGGTAATGAAGATGACGGGGAAAGATTAGAGAATGTTTACAGAGATAAAGCAGATGCATCCAACTTCAGAAGTGTCCGTGTAAGGTTAAGCTTCCACTTTTCGGGTCAACCAGTGCAGACAAATTTGCCGTCCAGGGCACTGTGACTAGGCGATAGGAGGCCCGTTTCATTTACATCTACGAGCAAGGGTCAAACACTGTCCATCCAAACTGATAGCAGACAGTCTGTCAGAGCCAACTGGGTAGACAAAGAATGCACTTCAGTTTTTCACATCCCATTGGCTTTATTTGAACTTTGGGGCATGACGGCACAAGTGGTATTTACAGCTTAAAAGC
This sequence comes from Nothura maculosa, assembly GCA_032353885.1. Classification (NCBI taxonomy): domain Eukaryota; kingdom Metazoa; phylum Chordata; class Aves; order Tinamiformes; family Tinamidae; genus Nothura; species Nothura maculosa. The sequence continues at coordinate 3,435,013 of JAUBOD010000244.1, read as the reverse complement.
ATTTCCATCTGTAAGCTTATCTTGTAAGAATCAGCAAGAAAACAGCTTAAATACACCAAATACAGTTTACAATAGGGGAGGCAGTTCCTAGCCTACTTTTGCACCCCTGAAAAGTTATACACTATTTAAATGTTTAATCATCAGAGCTCCAGTGTGTTTGGAACTGCTGTACTGGTTACTTGGTGGACTTGCATAAAAAGCTTCATGCATTTATAAGGGTCCCCAAGTCTGGTACAACATACTATTATTAAATCTGGAATCATGTACTCAACAGCTCTGACTATTGTCAAATTTAAATTCAAAAAGCATGTATATTTGAAGTCAAATTGCTATTAAAATTTAGTTATTGGAAAAGATTGCAAAATAACCAAATCCAAAACCCATTGCAATAGGAACTGGATAAGATGAGATTGTCAAAATTGAGCTACATTTTTCTTTCCAATTCATAGAATACTATAGCTTATCTGAATTTCAACTGAAATCTGGTGAAGACAGTCCACATAGCTGTGATGTGTCACTGCACTCAAATACCCTGTCCATTTCTATAGTTCTCTGCTTCTTGATGAGGAAATACCACATCCCATATTAAAGATACCACTGAATACTAGACTTAAGGTGGTGCATTCAGATGCACACCACACAGTACTTTACACTACTTTTTTACTCATGTTAAGCAAGAGACCATAACAACAAAAATACTTGTACTCTAAAAGGTGTTGTAGACACATCATAGGATTGATATCCAGACTCATGATTCCTATACTGATCACAAAAGGTTTTAATTGGAGTTACCAGCATCTTACCTCCAGCTGCCTAAGCAGAGAGGGATCTCCATACCCCTCAAATCATCTATGGGGATATTAGAGTTCTGAATTCTCCACAACATTTTAGGCAGTGCAGGCAGCTATTCCTGATAATCAAAGGAGGAAGAATGAAGTACCAGTTGCATGGAGCACTACACGACTAAGGAACTGAACAGAAATGAAACAGCCTTTGTGCACCAGCCAACCACAAATCACCAACTCTGTGCTCCATTACCTGCAGGTGAACCTACTTTTTATAACTATAACATAATTTGCTCCCTATGACTTACCACTGCTATATCCTACATTATGCAATGCAAGTATCACTGAAGGGCAGCCAAAAAGAGCATTAATTGACATGGGAGAGGATAAACAACAGCTGGGGAAGTGACATTTACTGTTCCCCTCTTTTTCCAGAAGAAAAAGTCTCCAGTAGAGAGAGACAAGTTAGGTCTCTGTCTTCAGTCTAATTCAAAATACTCTTATCACTAATATCCATTAATTATAAATGCTTATTCTAATTTATGGACACCTGCTTGACATCAACAGAACTGACACACCCCTCCAATTACTTCTCCTACACAATGGCACATTTATTTCACTCTCATGAGATGAGGCTTTTCTAATTTCCTGTGTAACCACCCCCAGCTCTCTGTCTATCTCCTATTAAATTGTGAACAGGCTTCACACATTTTCAAATGTTTGAAAACGGCAGGAAGAGCTTTTTGATGTTTCAGAACATGTTCACTCACAGGGCCTCAATATTGTTTGCTTGCTAACTCCTCAAGCTTATGTCATCCATATGAATGGACCTGGGGCTTTTGAGAAAGTTTGCCATATCATTAACATCTGCCTAAACTGCTGTAGTCAGAGGTCTCTCCTCCTAGTGTCAATGCCACTTGGAAAATAAAGTTGCAGGATTCACCCTTGTCTCGGAACATATTTAGAAGTCAATGCCTTATTTTCCATGATTAGTCCATAACAATGTCAAGTGTGAAATTTAAATTAATGAGCACTTCACTTATTGAAATGACTTCAGCACTTTTGCTACTTTCATTGATTTCTATTTACTTTGGCAACCACAAATATAAAGAACATATTTCTAGATGTGACTAAACAGACTAATAATATGCTAGCATAGATGCACCAAGTGATCGAATACCATGCTTAACTCTAAGCCTATTTTGAAAAATTAACATAATAGGCAAAATATATTATTTATGAAGTGCTGCTTCGTTTCCTGCATTTCAGACAGTGTCACCTTTAAGTTATTTTCTTCTCACTCTCTCCACACTAATGACTGCCTTCCACTACTGAAACGCAGCAGTAAATATGGTATCAACATTACCCCTCCACAGAATCAATTTACATTTGGACTAATATATTCATCACCCAGTAAATACCACCTCAGCAGCCGATCGTGCTGTAGCCAGCGTAACCTTCAGAGCACCTCAGCCTCCTGACAGGGGCCAGTTTAGAGGAATGAGAGGCACTTGATTCTTCAGAGCTAGCGAAGGGCATAAGAAACCTCTCCTTCCCCTCTGCCCTTCACCACAGACAGGCCTGTATGGTATTTGTTGAGCAGCTAGCACTTACATTTCTGCCCCAGTAACTGGGGAAGTTATCCCTGGTAAATCCCCAGTTACTGTCATGCAGCACAGTATCAGTATACAAGGGCTTTGCTTTAAACACAGTAAGTTACCTTCAGAAACCATATTTTTAAAACCAAAAAGGCATACCTTATTTAGAAGACAGTTGTCATCTAGTTACAACTAGAGAGGAAAAATTGTATGTTCTTATTAGATCAGGAGCCATATCTTTCCACACAAAAGATTTCAGGGAATGTGGTAGAGCCACAATGAGAATTATCCTAGCAAGCATCCTGTATACAAGGATCTGCAAACCTTCCTGCTCCTTGTCAGCTACCACTGCAATAACTGCTTCCTACAGAATTAGAAGAACCTGTGAATTAAATACTCACAATCCCACCTGAGGCGGATTAAGCAATTACAAGGATGAAGAAGACTGAGACTACTATTTATTCTAAGATCTCAAAATATCTAACTACAGTGTGAAACTTCTTGGAAGTTTCAATCCATATTCACATTTATTTCTTGATTTTCATACAGTTATGAGATAATTAGGTAATGAGGCTCTATAGAAATGCTGACCTATTATGTCTACACAATAGCTTTTTGAGTAGAAGTGAAGAGCAATTTGTCACAATCTATAGTGAAGAGCAAGAAGCTTATGCACCAAATTCAACTATTACAGATGAGATTTAAGTGGTGTGAAATTTTAGGTAGAAAAACACAAGCTCTTTAATTAGCCTATACTAAGGAATGATTAAGGAATCACCATTTATAGACAGCTTCACCAAAGAAATGGCTTGATTCAGGTCTAGTTTAACCATTTCCAGTTATAAAGCTGATACTATTTTTCTATCATTGGTTTCCTAGGTTGATGTTGTCCTAGGAAAACAGTTAGGAATCAACAATATGGCTTAATGAAGGAATGTGTTTCCTCCGCATAAGTGATATGTAGGTTCTTACATGAACAAGGTTTCATTAGAAACAGGTGGCATGAGCAGATTAGAGGCAAATTCTGCAAGTAGCAGAACATTCAACCAGGTGTAAGCCCTGGCATAGTGTCAGAGCAAGCATTGCTTTCCAGCCATGAAGAAAGTAATTCCTTTGATTGTTTCACTTTAGAGTGACAATACAGGGAACAGCATTTATTTAAGGACAACAGGCAAGCTGGCTCTGATACAACTTTACAGACATGCTGTGTCAAATCCATTTCTCAGTTGTACAAGTCTGAAAACTAGAGTAGCAGAAGTCAGTAGCTTGCCAGGTTGTGTGTGCTGGGTTTTGCACCATGTCACAGCAGCCTCCAGTAGAACTGCATAGTATAATGGCAGGAGTGAGGGACACAGACCGCTCCAAGTTTCATCCTCCTGTTACATTTGATAATGAAGCCACGTGTTGCCCAATATGCTGTGCCCACCACTGTCACCCTTGCTGCTCCCACCAGTGTTCAACTTTAAATTTGCTAATAAAGTTACATGGATATCCTTGCATAGAGAGAAGACTGATCTCAAAGTGACACTAATCAATCATCCGTGTCATGAAGTCATCCTTAAAAACACTGGGGTGAACAATAATTGCTTATGGACAGCAGATACATGAAGATGATTTTAAAGAATCCTTGGAATGGAGGCCCAGTGTTCTGAATGATTATGGAGGAAACGTCTGCTTAGCTGCATGTTAAAAACACACAGAGAAGAAATAAAGACAGTCCTGATGCAGGGGCAAAATTAAGGCAATAGCTGTAGTGCAGGGCACACTATTTATTGGGTTACTGCTCTGCTAGAAGGACCAGCAGTTCTTGGTGGAGAATTTGGCTATGAAGAGTTGTGCGAGCTAACCAGGTGCTGCAAAAATGCTGCTAAAAGTAGACAAGGAATTATTTGGGTTCTCAGAACATCTTATTACTGATTTTAATGAACTGCCCTGTGAATTTAATCAGTTAGAAGCCTTGTAACCAAGTTTCACTAGATGCTTTCTGTACTCCTGTGATATTCATATGACAAAAAAACCTCAGTTCTGAGAAAAAAACCAAATCCAGTGCTCTCTGAAAAGAAAAAAGGTATCATTCTACCATTATTTTCACCTCTTTGACAGTGCTACTGATTAGAAAATATATACACTGATTGCTGTCATTAAATAACTGTTTTGCCCCACACAATGCAGTATTTTGCATATTTGCTGATGTTTCCCCCAAAGCACGGGGGGAATGAATCATTACTGAAACAATTTACTTGCAGTTAGTGCATGAATGCCTTCCCATGATGCTTTGTTTGTCCTCCTATAAAAATTATTTATGACCCAAGTGTGATCTTTTAAATCAGAATACTTATTCAGAAATCAAAGCTCCGGCATGCTAATGCGAGTAGAAGCCCTGACTAATTTTTCAAAGCCGTGTTGAATATTCAAAAGCTAGAACTGAAGGAAAGGAGTTAACATTAATTAATATTTGAAGCAGTAAAATAAAAGCAACAGTGAAGCTAATTTTGCAGGACAATTAATCATGAGCCTTGCTAATTACACATGGGATTTTGCAAATGATTTTTTTCTCAGGTAGCAGAGTAAAAATGATAATCCACTACCCATCAAAATCATTGGCTCCTCACCAATGTCCCCAGCAAGAGCAATTAGTGGGAACAGCAGAGCCCAAGTAATTGCAAGTCAGGAGAGGAGAAGGTTAGAATTTTAATTGCTCCAAATAAAGACCACTTGCTCAGACTTACACCTGACCATCCAAAGCCTGTCTGCAAGCTGGAGCAAGTACGGAACCACTTCCAGGTGCCTGCCCAAAAATAACTCCGTGGGAGCAGCACTCCAAGCAACACATGCACTTTCGGGAGGAAAAATATCAATATGCACTTATATTCTGAACTGCAGTGTCATCACTTGACTATAAGAACTGGGGGAAAAAAATATCACCCACTTGGGGAAAATGTGCATATTCTTTATATTTGCCAAATATTTATTGCTGACATTTTTTGAAGAACTTTAACTATCTTCAGGGTGCCACAGGCTTCAAATTTACTGAATTTTAGGATCACCAATAAAATGTTTTTAACAAGACATCTCAAGAGGACATAAAATAAAAAATTACCATATTCATGAGAGCAAGCCTGTAAGATTGCAATGCTATAAACTGGATGTCTATAATTTGCTTGTGGCTTTCTTAATTAAAAAAAAATCTAGTAATTAGAAACTCTGGTTGCCTTTTTGCACTTTATCCCCATCACTGACATGTTACCATTACTTTTTTGTTTAATATACCTACACATGGATGCACACAATTGCAAATGATCAATAATATTTAAGTACGTGTCCAAGATGTAAATGATGATGGATATATTTAAATATTGCTTTCTAGGAAATTACTACTTTACTGGTCATGTAGTAACATAAAACATGCATCAGTTAAATGAAACCACTACTTTTCCCCCATTTCTATTCAAGATATGTACCATTTACTCTAATTTTAAACCAAATGACTGAATTGCTTTCCAATTGTCGTTTACTTGGTTAACTATTGTCTTTGTGCTTGCATTTATAGATATACCATATCTAAGTGTTAAACCTTACACTTCCTGCTGTTAGCTTTGTTAAGCTTTAAACCAGGAGTAGTTATCTTAACTTGTCTAAATATATTCTTTGTGTGTGTACAAAATCAGTGTGCACTGTTTATTACCCTATGACTGCTTAAGAGAAAAAGAGCAGGTCATGCAGAGTGCTGCTTCCTTTCCTGAATTACCAGCAGATCACAGGTGTTTATCAGACTCCCGGAGGTGATTCAGGTAATAAACACCAGGATGGCAGTTTAAATGGTTAGAAGCTTTTCCATCAGATACAGTCCTTGCAGTCCTATCGTTCTGCATATATTGCTCACAAATGGCAAATTATTTATGCAGCCTTCTTAAGTGGTTCCTTATGGTTTTTATTTTATTTTTCCAAAGCAGGAACCTTTTGAAGATGTGTGTTCTCATGACAAGGCAAAATATCATTCCATCTGCAAGCCTGACTCATTTCTTAATGCTCTCTGTAGATACATGTCAGTGACCTTGTTTTGCCCTTCTGTTTAGTTCAAATGTCTTTTAGGAAAGAGCACCAGTGTCAAAGCAGAATATTCTGTGGTTTTATAAACAGACCAAGAAGATTTTGCACACATTATAAGCTGGCTTTTGAATAGGAAAAGTTTTTGCTCATGAAAAAAGTGACAATAGTCATTGACTAGTGACTGCTCCATGTAACGCACCTTTCAGAAGAAAGTGGTGGAAATAAGACAGTTTTCTAGAAATAAAATGTTTAAATAGAGTTTATGTCAAATTGAGTAGTATCAGAAAGGAGTGTGTATAGGTCTATGGTACTGTTGAAAGTTATGGACCCGGGTGTGCATCTAGCAAGTATCCATTCCCTATTTTTAACCAGATATTTTTCCTGATGCTGAATCACCAAGCCCATATGCCATGGCCATTATATGAAGCAAGTCACTCCTATGCAGATCACCTGCTTCTCTGACAAATAGCTCTGCAATAATCACTCTGAAATTCCTTATATGCAGAGCAGAGTT